>JAVKPL010011266.1:0-50675 GCA_032173675.1 Gastrolobium villosum
ACAAGGTAACTCTTATGATCCTTCACCTATCTCATGATTCTCTCTACCTCCTCCCTTCTCTATTCTCATGGTTGCTTTGTTCACATATTCCATGGGGATGAGGATGAGGGTGTCTGGCTGTAAAAATAAAAATGCATGCTAGGTGTTTGATAGTTGGTCTCTAAGATTGGTATGGAACATTTGGGTGGATGCTTCATGATTTTCTGATATACTTGAATTCTATGGTGTTGGGACTTTTCTGAGTGCAGGGTAAGCAAGTTAAAAAGACCACAAAAGGAACTGGCCCAGGGAAGAAGACGGGCGACAGTAGTGCCGCTGGCACAAAGAGGCCGCGAACGTCTTCGTCCTCCATTTTTGATAGTACTAGGTTCTTGTCCCCTGAGGCTCAAGAACGGTACTATCAATGGTTTGTACCAAAGAAGATCATTTCGGAAAGACAAGTCAGTGCCTTTATGGATCCTGACTGTCCGGTCAGGATAACAGCCGAAAGAAGAAGGTGGAACAAACTGGTACGATTTGCTGGTCCAAGTTCAAGCACAATTCTCAAAGAGTTTTGTGCAAATGCTGACTTGGAAATGGTGGACTCAACAAGGAAAAGTTGGGTGCGGGGACATGAGAATTCTTTCTCCCCGCAGTAATAGAGACATTTCTGGGTACCAGCTTTGACAGGAGCAAGGCATGCTATTTTGCTCAAACCTATAACAAAATGCAACCTTCAAGAAACCGGACTGTACTGGGAGGATATGCCAGAGACTGCTGAAAGAATCAAAAGTGCAATCACCCATCCTTATGCCACTTGGAAAACAAAAAGTGGAAATTCAGGGGTACCTGAGAAATTGGAAAGGTTGGATCTGAATCCTGAAGCGATGTTCTGGCACACATTTATCAACTCAACAATCATAGCTTCTACCAATATGAGTGATGTGAATGTTGAAAGAAGCGGCATGCTCGGATACCCTGATGAGTGAGGAGAATTTGGATATTGCTGCTCTACTATCTGAAAGGATTGTATACATCATCACCCAGAAAAAGCTGAGATCCATCTAGCCCACAGCTCCTTGATAGAGCATCTTTGCTTGGAGCTGGGGTGGAAATTGATAATGATTAAAAGGCTGATGATGTAAAAGTAAAAAAGGAGCTTACACAAGCCAATTTTCATACAATGAGGGCAGAGTCCAACCGTCATTCCATCTGGAAGGCATCGTGTGCTTTGGGTGGACAGCAACCAATACCGCCACCAGCTCCAGCATCTGCATCTGTATCGGCAGCAGCACCTTCTGAAGAAATGGTGCTCCTTCAGAGATTGGATCGTCAGATGCAAGACATGACGATGGAGCAAAGGTTCATGCGAGGTATGCTGGAAAGACTGTGCAGTGATCGTGGGATTGACACCACTGATTTCAGATCACAGCATCCACATTCCTCACCTCCAGCTGATGATGATACCATGGAGGATTACTGATGATCCTCTATCTTTTCAAAAACAATTTTTAGTTTCAGTTGTTTTGCATTTAAAAAAAAAAAAAAAAAAAAAAAAAAAAACTTGAATTCCAAAGCAAGCAATCTCAGGTTTGACATGTTGCTTCAAGTCTTGAATTGAAACAAATCAATGATATCTGTGAATATTCATTTGTGCATTTAATTTGAGAATGATGTCTGCCTATCTGTGTAATTACTTCATGGTAAATCTTTCTAAGATAATGCCTGATGTGAATTCTGGAAGTTAGATTCTGATTTGGAAAACAGCATAGAGATTGAGCTGAAAATAGAAATTAGGAAAACCTCTCAGTGTAGTGGTTTCTTGAATTTGAATTGTTTCTCTAGCTTGCATGCATGGCTGAGATGATAAAGGCGTTTCCTTCTTGTAGTTACTTGGCCAAATAACTGTCCAAAGAAATTGTCATTGCTAGCCCATTTGAGCCTTGGCCTGTTATTTCTTATTGGATTCAACCATAAGATACATGACTTCTTTTCCTATTGACACACCTTGAATGAGATTGAAGTACTTATTACAGAAAATTCAAAAAAGAGGTTCATGGAAGTTGAAGTGCTGACAAAAACAAAAGCTGAGATAAAAGAGAACAAATGAAAAGTTGCATAGCAACAGAAAAAGCAGAAAAGGGTCAGGAAGGAAGAAGAAAAAGAAAAATATGAATAGGAAAGGAAGAATTAAGTTAAATTGTTTCTGAGCATGAACAACTAATAGTTCTTCAATCTCATATACAGTAACAATTAGCTACTTTTCCAAATATTCATACCTTAGCCTAAGCCAAGTTACAACCTTGCAAAGACCTTTTGATCAGTGGATGCATGGCAAATGGATTCCTTATTTTTAGGGATTGAGAATATGTTCAAACCTCAAAGATTAACTGCTACATTGAGGGATTGAGTGCAGAACCCTCAAACACTGAGTGACAAAAATATGCATGTTAGTGAGAGACATTCAAGCTGGGATCCAAATTCTTGATGAAACTGAAAAGTATTATCACAGATTTTCCTTGCCATGAAGTTATAAGTGCATAGCAGTTAAAATTCTCAAAATATAGATGCTCAGATGTCTCTTTGCAGAAGTTCATCTTGTTTCTCTTCTGATTCACTACATTGCTAGGGACAGCAACGTTCAAATCTGGGAATTGTTTGATGTGCCGTCAGCACATGAGTAAATTCAAGCCAAAAAGAGAAGAATAATGAACTATTCCTCATTTAAAATGCAATGGATCTTGTTATAATCCTTAAATTCCACTTTCAAAAGTGTTTAACTGATTTTATGCTCAAATTTCAGGTAAAACAAACAAATCTGAAGAAAAATGAGGATTGGCAGAGAGTAAGATCCACGCTCACAGCGTGAGATTGACGCTGCAAGCGTGGGATTACAGAGGCATCCACGCTCACAGCGTGAGATTGACGCTGCAAGCGTGGGATTACAGAGGCATCCACGCTCACAGCGTGAGATTGACGCTGCAAGCGTGGGTTTAAAAGCTACAGCTGAACTATCAAAGGGCAAAAGTGGAATAAAAGATGAAACATGGGTCTTATAAATAGGGAGTGGCAGAACCTGAAAAGGACACTCAATTCAAAACCTAGAAAGAGACCGTCATTGGAGAGAGAGGAGGCTGTTCGTCGTTCATTCTTCATTGATTCTTGTAATTTACTTTCTTGTTAAATTTTTGAGATCAGCCATGAATATGGTTGGCTAGATCTTAGTATTGTGGTAAGGGTCACAACCCTGAATGTGAACCCCTTGTAGTTTGGATCTGATTTATATATGTTTATCCTTTTGCATCTATTTCCCTTCGCTCTTCATCTCATTGATCTTCTAGATCTGATCATTCTAACAAGATCACTAGGGTTAGGATTCACAATAGGAATATTGGGATCCTAATACCCGAACAGGAGGAAAATAGCTGTTCATGTATGCACTAGGGATAGGCTACATGAACTGCAAACGCGAGAGATTCACCGAATTATATGATTAACCTGAAAAGGAATCACTAAGGAATTAGGGTTCTAATAGGGTTAATAAGGTTAAGATCACTAAGGGATTAGGGCTTAACCAATTAAATAAAAGATGGTGAATCGTTTGATCAAAAGAGTAATTCATTTATAAATTTATATTCAGATTACAAGGAGGGGATCAGTCAGGTGTTCGTACTCTTACTGCAATCTTTTCACAATTGTTTTTCACAATCTCTTTTAATTCAATCTCTCTCTTCATCTCTTTCTTAAGAAAACCCTAAAAATACGCAATTACTTCTTAATTTACTTTTTGTTTTTGAAACAACAACAATTGCTACCTCTTTTGATCCGTTCAACTTAAGGGGACTGGTTATTATAGTACTTGGTCTACAATCCCTGTGGAGACGATACTCTACTTCATCACTTTTATTACTTGGAACGATCGGTATACTTGCCGAGTTCGCAACACTGAATAAGAAACAAGAAGTATCACAAAAAAAAAATGATTTAGACCGATGCAATTTCCCCGGCAACGGCGCCAAATTTGGTTCCTTGATTTGTGCATGCACAGATCCATGGAATCCCTTCCCCTTTGGTTGATTAAAAGGGGGTTTAGCCTAGCATGGCTAGGATAAACATGATTACAAATTAGATTGCATAAAAGAAAAAGAAAAAGAAGAAGAAGATGAAGAACGCGAAGAACACTTCAGAGAAAAAGTCTTGATCCCCAATTCTGAAAATTACATCATAATCCAAATGTTTTCCTTCCCTTTTGCTTCATATGCACCTAGGTTAGAAATCAATGTGGGCTGGGCTTAATTCAGATCGGCCCGGCCCATTCGTCTAAAATACAAAATAAAATAATAAAATAAAACTTAATTACATGTCTAAAACTTTAGCAAAACATGGTCTTCTTGGCGTTAGAAATCGATCAGATTCCAGTCCGAATTGGGCTTCGAGCTCTTCATAAGAATTGTAGCCCTCTGTGTTATCTGAAAAACCCAATAAGAACGGAGTCAATCCGACAACTGTGGACCGAGATATGGCCAAAATACAGAAGTAGCGTAAAGCTGAAAAATTCTGACAAAAATAAATTAAACCCAATCAAACACTAAAAAATGTAAATTAACTCAAAACATCATTATTTTATTCAAATAAACCCTAAAAATACTAATCAAGAGCAACAAATAAGTGCAATAAAATATGAGTCATCAACCCCAAGCGGAACCAGAACATATCAGAGGCATACATCATCAATCTCAGGGAAACCCCAAGAAGACATTAGTGTACATAGGATCAATGGCCAAAGATCATCACATAACAGAGGTGTACACAATCAATCCCAAGGGAGGACCCTAAACGGAAATCAGTGCACATGTTTCCAAGGGTGGACCCCAAGCGGAACTCAACATATAACAGATATATACACACTTAGTCCCAAGGGAGGACCCCAAGCGGACATCAGTGCATAAACAAATCAATAGCCAGATATCATTACAGAAATAACATCAAAACATATCAAAGTAAACACATTAAATCATATCATATCACATCATCATATAGCTCTATATGAATGCATCTATATCATATATCTCATACATATCATACAACCTGACCACAGTACGTACATTATGGCGGAACATAAAGTAGGAGCGAACCCCATAAACATAGAGCTTACCTCTCAAAGCTGTATAGATGACCAACCCAACAACCGAGTTACCAAGCCTCCTCAGATGTAGGATCCTCAACAAGACTCTTAGGCGCACCTAGAATAGGGAATTCATACAATTATCAATAAAATGGTTCAAAGCCAAGTAGTTAACCAGACACACCATTTATTGATTTCATCTTTTACTTATCAAATATCTCTTAACTATTCATATACGTCACTATTCAAAAATACGGTATCTCAATTTTTCCAAATACATTTTCACCTTTAGAATCTTCATCTGAACACTTTTCTCAACATGAGCTAAGCCTCAATCAAGATCTAACATGCTCAATCAAACCAAAATTTCAAAATGAAAACTTAAATTCAATCTTCCTCAAAACTCAAAGAAAACCAGGATTTCTCAACATAAACTTACCTAGAACGAAGGGGAAGGCTTACTTCAAGCTCCCATGGCTTCAAGCTCCATCAAAATCTCCATTATCCATGAAATCCGAAATCTTAGAGGAGGAAGATCTCTCTATAGTGAAACCCACCCAGAAATACTGGTACTAATGGATTCCTCTTAAAATTTCTCACAAGTTTGGCTTTGGAACAGAGTGATTTGGAGGTCTCTAGCTCAAGTTATAAGCCTTGGAAGATTTGGTTTCAAAACCTTTCTTTCTCTCCTTCGCTCTCTGTCTCTGCCGAAAGGAAACACGAAATAAGAATGGGAATAGTGATTCCCTTGAGTCACTCATATCAGTTCATTATATCAGCGGGTATAAGCTCATCTATCTACTCACCTCCATTCATTACCTAACTTTACCCAATAGACTAGAATATTTTTCTAGTCATTTTTCCATTTTTACTTTCACTTTTCGGGTAACTTTATTTACTTGTACTTTTACCCCTTAACTATCATTTTAACTCCTTTTTCACCAAAGGTAACTTTATTTCTTTTATTTCTAATTATTCTTCAATATTAAGTCCACAATTACTAGTGAGGGTTATTATATTCACCCCACCTTTTAAGGATTTTGCCCACAAAATCAAACATAAGACTTAACACATACCTGACGTCAAACTCAGGATAACGCTCGAGAATATCATTCTCTCGCTCCCAAGTAGCATTCTCATAAGTCAAACATTCCCATTGTATCTTGACCATGGGAATAACCCTGTTCCTCAATACTTTCTTATCGCGAGCAAGAACTTTCAGTGGTCCCCCAACCATTTCAAATCTTAATTTACCTCAATATTGTCCTGCTGGACAATGTGGAACACATCAGATACATATCTACGAAGCTAACTCACGTGAAAAACATTATGCAAATTTGACAAACGGGAGGTAAGGCAAACTGATACGCCTCAGGTCTGACCCTCTTTATTATCTGGTAGGGCCTTATGAACCTAGGACTCAACTTCCTCACCCGGAGAGCACGCCCAACACCTGTAGTCGGACACAAACTAATAAACACATGATTCCCTTCATAAAATTCAAGGGATTTATGTTTCACAATCTCTTTTACATATAATTGAGCCAACTGCTCAGTAGAGAAACTCATCTTGACTGGAATGAGATGTGCAGACTTAATCAATCTGTCTACCACAACTCATATAAAATCAAAACCAGCCCGAGTTCTCGGCAATGCTACTACAAAATCCGTAGAAATAGTAACCCACTTGCATTCCGAAATATTCAAGGGATGTAGTAATCCATAGGGCTTCTCATTCTCAAACTTATATTCGTCATTTTATTTCTCTGAGCTCATTGAAGTTCACTTTTATTCCCTAAGGAACAATATTAACAATTCGCAGTTGGGTTTCTGCACCATTTTTAATCAAATGCACTGTGAATTTCTAATTGTGCACTGTTTGCACGCAAAATCATAAAACTTCTAAATTTATCATTTTTGGTCTAAACATGACTTGTTTAGCATATAATGGACTTACTTATTACATCCATCTTCTTACTGAAAATATAATTGCACTGAAACATCAATGTATCAGTCTTTCTACTGATAATATAATTTACAATTTCATTGTATATCAGTCCTTACACTGATAATACAATTTACAATTTCTACTGACCAGGGAAACTACACTCTATGAATTACATAAGGAATCTCCTTGATACATGCCAAAAGCAAAACATAACATCATAACTAATACTATGGTTAACTATTCAAGGGCTTTCTCCAAGAATAGCTAACTGACATATCTCACATGTCTAGTGTGACTCCCAGGGTCAAGCCATAGGCAATCAACACCAACTGTACACAAACTGTAGTATGAAAATAACTCCCAGGGTGAAAGCCATAGGCAGTCAACATACCAAGGTCACTGGCCAGGATTCTCATAACATACATCATCATTGCATCATCATAACATAAAAAATCATATAATATTTATATGACTATAAATGAATGCACATATACAACATATCAAAAAAAAATTCATAAACTGAGCAATATCTTTCTTCATACCAGACCACCAGAAATTTGGTTTCATGGCTTGATACATCTTGGTAGCAATAGGAGGGATAATGTACTTTACCTATAGGGCCCTCAATTAACACCTCATCCACTATCTTACATTTCGAAACAATGATCCGATCTTATTATACTTAACACTGAGCTTATCAGTGAGTACAAAATCCTTTTCTTTCATAGACCAAACTCCTTCATCAAATAATTGAGCCTCTTTAATGCTCTATATTAGCGAGTTCAGTACTACAGTAGAAGTCAACACATACTGATTATCCTCTGAACTGACAGGAGTGTTGAAATCTCTAAACTTTTCAATCAAATCATACTCTGAAATCATCAAATTAGCCATACAGACCGCCTTCTTGCTTAAGGCATCGGCTACCACATTGCCTTTACCTGGGTGATATTACAATTCAAAATCATAATATTTTAGAAATTTAACCCATCGGCTTTGCCTCACATTCAACTTTTTCTAATCAAACAGATACTTTAAACTTTTGTGGTCACTGTAGACAACAAAATCGGCACCGTATAGAAAGTTTCGCTATATTTTCAATGCGAACACTATGCCCGCCAACTCAAGATCATGCGTTGGATAATTCTCTTCATGCAGCTTTAACTGCCGAGAAACATAATTAACCATCTGACGTTGCTGCATCAATACATAGCCTAATCCAAACTTAGAAACATCACTGTATATTTCAAATTTACCTACAGGATCGAGCAAAATTAATACCAGAGTGTTACTTAACTTCTTTTTTAATTCCTGAAAACTCACTTCACATTCTTTGGTCCACACAAATGGGTTCCCTTTACGGTTAACCGTGTTAAAGGTAGTACCATCAGTGAAAATCCCTCAATATAACACCTATTATATCCAGCCAAACCAAGAAAACTCCTGATCCCTGTAATATTTTTAGGACGTTCCCAATCTAACACTGCTTCAATCTTACTCGGGCCCACTGCCACTCCTTCAGATGAGATGACATGGCCTAGAAATTGTATCTCAAAAAGCCATAAATCACACTTGGATGACTTAGCATACAACTGATGCTCTTTCAGAATCTGCAGAACAACTCTCAAATGCTCAGAATGCTCTTCTTTGCTCTTTGGATATATTAGTATGTCATCAATAAAGACAACCACAAACTGATTCAGATAGGCTTTAAAGATCTGATTCATATAACTCATAAAAACGACCTTTGCATTTGTAAGCCCAAAAGGAATAACCACATAGATGATAAGAGACAACCATATTTGTGTATCTATAAAAATCTTTTCTTTTCTATTCTTGCTTTCTTGCTCTTTCTTTTTTTCTCTTGATCTACACTTCATACAAACTATCAAAGGCTATTTATAAGTTATAAAACTGACCAACATAACTCCACACATAACACCCTCATTACTTTATAATTGACTCATTACTTTATAACTGACATAACTAACTAATTAATATTCTAACTGACATAACTGACTCATTAATATTTTAACGGACTCTTAACCATCATTCTTTCCTAAAAACAAAACTTCTAAACCCATTAAATATAAAATGGACATTTAGAATTTATCCAAACAAAACTCCCCCATAAATTTTAAATTCTTCTTTTTTTCGCGCTGCTTCCATGTTGCATTCCTTTCTTCAAATTTTTTTTTTGTCCGACGGTTCCTTCATTGGAGGAAGATAGAAAGTCTTGAATTTTTCTCCTTTGACCTCATCCTCCGATATACTTCCACATCCATTCTTACACGTATGATCATCACACAAGTCGTCATACTGATCAATATATGTATCACTATAACGCCCCATTAGTTTTACAACACCTATGCCATTTTTAATACTTTCAGATTCAACATGTGCTACATTAATAGCACATTGGGCCTCATCAACCACAGTAGCTCCATCACTCATTGAGGACCGTTGATTCCCATCATTAAGCAAATATCTCAACGCATCATTTTCTGATTCCGCCCCACGATCTTCTTCTGGTTTACGCTTTAGCCAAAATGATTCCGCCATAAAAGTAACTCTAGGCTCCTCATCGCCGGGTTCCCTATCCACAATCACACCTTCCATTTTCCGCTCTCAGTTTCTTCATCGTCGGGTTCTTCTTCATCGCCGGGTTCTTCTTCAACAAGTCCAGCTTCCACGCGCTTCATTGATAGAATCTCAAACCACCATCCTCTAGGGAAATGGTCTCTTTTCGGTGGTGTTGACATCTTCCACTTCCACCATAAATTCAATGCAGTCTCCGAATTCTGACTTCCAACCCGAACCGCGCCTATCCCGGTCTCCGACATCAGCCTCATCACGCCGGGGTCGAGCTCTTCTCCAAAACATGAACTCGGTGATTTAGTCGGGATCTCCCCCATCTCGGATATCAACACGGAACTCGGATTCACGGTCTCCTCCATGTCGGTCTCCATCAAGCACCTCGGCTTCTCAATCTCCTTTCCGACTTTCGACTCTGTCTCCAGACACTCAGGTTTCGCGAAGTCTTCTACCTCGACAATGGACTCATCATTCCCATCCTTCTCCGCTTCGATCTCGGCTCCTTCGTTCTCCTCATCTTCAATCTCGGCTTCTTCGTTCTCCTCCTCTTCTATCTCGGCTCCCTTGGCTCAGTCATCTCCATCATCTTCTTCTCCGAGTCGTCTCTTACGTACTCCGACGCGTCTATCTCCTCCTCGGATGCGTTGCCGTTGGCAACCTCGAATTCCGCCATCTCGTTCTTTTCTTCATCCGCATCATTCTCCTCATCTTCATCATCATCATTGAAGATTTCATCTTCTTCATTAATCAGATCAAAACTTCCAGGCAAGTATTTTGTTATGAAGGCCATTAGGAAATCCTTGCACAATTGTAACATTTATCCGAGTAGCAATCTTTTGCATAGTGACCATACTTGCCACACTTGTAGCACTCAATGTTGGATTAATACGACTGACCGCCTCTTCCACGCCAGTTCTGTTGGCTTGACTGTTCTTTCTCCTCATTCTGACCTTCTTGACCACGACCTCTACCACCACGGCCATTTCCACGTCCCTCAGGGCCACGACCTCTACCTCGGAAGTTTTGAGAATAGAGGGCCTTCTCATCTTTGATTGACGCCTTGGTTTGAAGTGCTTGCTCAAGTGTCTCCTCCTCCTTCTTATTCTTTTTTTGTTCATGTGCCTCAAGGGAACCAGCGAGCTCTTCAACAGTGAGCGTTTCTAGATCCTTTGATTCTTCTACGGAACATACGACATTCTCAAAATTGTCGGTTAAAGACCTCAAGATCTTTTCCACCACTCTCGCATCGGGCAACGCTTCTCCATTCCTGTTTAACTGGTTCACCACGGTTTGAACACATGTGATGAAGTCGGACACATCTTCCATCTCCTTCATCTTCATTCCTTCCAACTCGCCGCGAAGGGTTTGAAGTCGAACTTGCTTAACTCTGTTGGCTCCTCTATAGACATTTGCCAGAATGTCCCACGCTTCTTTTGAAGTCTCTGCATTTGCATCCTTTCAAAGCCGGACTCGTCTACTGCTCGGAAGAGCATGTACAACGCCGCCTTGTCTTTTGCACGTGTCTCTTTCATCACTCTGGTTTGAGCCGTCGTATACCCTGCGGTAGTTGCCGGTTTTGCAAAGCCTTCCTGGACGATCTCCCAAGCTTCTTGGGAACCGAGAAGAGCCTTCATCTGGATACTCCAATTCTTGTAATTCCCTTTTGTCAATTTAGGCAATGCCATATTACTCACACTCTCCATAGCTCTGATACCAATTTGTTAGAATTTAATATCCACACAGATGCAAGAGACAACCATACTTGTGTATCTACAAAAAAAAACTTTTCTTTTCTATTCTTGCTCTTTCTCTTTTTCTCTTGATCTACATATCATACAAACTATCAAAGACTATTTATAAGCTATAAAACCGACCAACATATCTCCACACATAACACCCTCATTGCTTTATAACTGACATAACTGACTCATTAATATTCTAACTGACATAAGTGACTCATTAATATTCTAATTGACATAACTGACTCATTAATAAAAAGCGGACATTTAAAATTTATCCCAACAGACTAGCACAGGTAAAGACCAAGCTAATCAACCACGTTCCAATCTATAGACTAAGTTAGATGTGGTGTGTGATGTGTTAATTGTAATGCCCGGCCGCTTCAAGAATCAACGACTATTCTCACATACTAACACGAGACTTTTCAGTGTGCTTTTTTCCTCACTCGCACACTTCTTTGGAAAACTTCCCAAGAGGTCACCCATCCCAGAATTGCACCAAGTCAAGCACGCTTAACTGTGGAGTTCTTCCGGTCCGGGCTACCGAAAAGAAGATGCATCTTGTTAGTATAGGTATTACCAATTAATTCTTATAAGCTATTCCAAAGTCTCACATCTGTACAGTCTTTGGAATCCTTCTCTTTCGGGTGTCGATTCGATTCATCCATGCATGTAACCCCCACGCTGGAAGCCTATCAGGAGCCGCTCCTTGTCCATGCCTTTTCGCACCGGCGATCACTCCTCACCCTCATCAGCGCTCGGGATGTTACATGCCCACCAGCTTCCACCTGGTTCGTCCTCGAACCACACCATACTGGAAGAGAGGCCTGCTCTGATACTACTTGTAACGCCCTGTCGCTTCAAGAATCAATGACTATTCCCACATACTAACACGAGACTTTTCATTGTGCTTTTTTCCTCACTCGCACACTTCTTGGGAAAACCTCCCAAGAGGTCACCCATCCCAGAATTGCACCAAGTCAAGCATGCTTAACTGTGGAGTTCTTCCGATCCGGGCTACCGAAAAGAAGATGCATCTTGTTAGTATAGGTAGTACCAATTAATTCTTATAAGCTATTCCAAAGTCTCACATCTGTACAGTCTTTGGAATCCTTCTCTTTCGGGTGTCGATTCAATTCATCCATGCATGTAACCCCCACGCTGGAAGCCTATCAGGAGCCGCTCCTTGTCCATGCCCTTTCGCACCGGCGATCACTCCCCACCCTCATCAGCGCTCGGGATGTTACATGCCCACCAGCTTCCGCCTGGTTCGTCCTCGAACCACACCGTACTGGAAGAGAGGTCTGTTTTGATACCACTTGTAACGCCCAGCCGCTTCAAGAATCAACGACTATTCCCATATACTAACACGAGACTTTTCAGTGTGCTTTTTTCCTCACTCGCATACTTCTTGGGAAAACTTCCCAAGAGGTCACCCATCACAGAATTACACCAAGTCAAGCACGCTTAACTGTGGAGTTCTTCCGATCCGGGCTACCAAAAAGAAGATGCATCTTGTTAGTATAGGTAGTACCAATTAATTCTTATAAGCAATTCCAAAGTCTCACATCTGTACAGTCTTTGGAATCCTTCTCTTTCGGGTGTCGATTCGATTCATCCATGCATGTAACCCCCACGCTGGAAGCCTATCAGGAGCCGCTCCTTGTCCATGCCCTTTCGCACCGGCGATCACTCCCCGCCCTCATCAGCGCTCGGGATGTTACATTAATGCTATAGTAAAATGAGAGGGATGAATAGTGATACCTTACTAGTGGTCGTTAGGGTAGTATTTATAGGAGAGGCATGGGTTCTTTCTCTGTGGGTTGGTGTGGAGGGTCAACCCTTCTTGGGAGAAGCGAGATCTTCTACTCGGGCGATCGCCGAAGGTGGGCTAGCGCCAGCATGTCGGGTGCTGCCATCTTTACCGTATAAGGGGATATTTTCTACTTATGGGATTGTGGGGATCTTCTTGCAGGTGGCCGATCCCTAGGCAAGACTTTCTTGTCGGGTAATAGAGGGTGAGGGAGTTGACCACACGTTACCTCTAGGGCTGACGTGGACAACCCCAAGCCTTTGGGCTTATCTTATTGGGCTCGGGTTGCAGGGCTTATGTTATTGGGCTTGGGTTGTTGTGGACTCCAAGAACAGGAGCCCCCCAGCTTGAGGGCGAGCGAAGCTCGGGGTCATGGTGGTGAATCGCCTTAACTTGGGGCCTCTTCTGCTAGGTGATAGTGGGCGAGGGGGTTTGTTGCGTGCTCCCCTAGGTCTGACTTGGATAAGGTAAATCTCTGGGCTTAACTTATTGGGCTCGAGTTGCTGTGGACTCCCAGAACAGGAACCCCTCAGCTTGAGGGCGAGCGAAGCTCGGGTTCAAGGTGGTAGGATTTGGCGAGGTGAACGGATGGTCGGTGTAAGTGCGTATGTCTGAAGCTTCGCGGTTCCCAAAGTTGTCCTTTGGCGTTCTGGTTGCATATCCGGGAACGTGTCATGTTCTGTGTGGAGCCACTCTTTGGCTTTCCATTATTTGTAATGAGAGTGGTGTTATGATTACTCTTTACGTGCAGCCATTTCTGTGTCGTGGGTAACATCGCATTAATAAGGTGTGGTGGGTTGTCTTTTCACAGGTGAATTACCATTACTGCCTTGATCTGGTCCGTTGTTTTGGAAGGTGGTTGGGAAAATCTGACGATTTACATGTTTACGGGTCCTCTATTTAAAGGGGGAATAGCAGGCCAATCTCTTGTTTCAATTTTCTCTCCTTCACTGCGAGTATCTTCTTCCTCTTCTTCCTTTGCGCTTCTCCTGGCTTAGGTTTCTGTTCTTTGGAGAACACAGAATTCGTTCTCTCCTTCTTCTGGTTTTCGTCTCTGTTTGTTCAAGTAACTTATTTTCCTTCAACTTTTTCTTCTTCTCGGGTACTCTTTTTATTTGAGATGACTGAGAAGGACATCGAATTGGGGGTGACTGTGAAAGAGGAGGAGTTTGACGAGGATTTTGATACCCTCGATGACGGCGATGTTGGTGAGGCTATGCGGGCTTATCTTGCTGCCCGTGGTGGTTATAGCGGCGGCTTTGGTTCCGGAGGACGTCCTCTGGTTCCTAGAGTTGAAGTTTTGTCCTATGGTAGGGTTCCTGAACTCTTGGGGTTTTCGCTGGAAGAGATTCATAATCTCTTGCCAAAGAGGGCTTTGGGGCCCACTGTTCCTTATCTGGGGGATACTGTGTTAGTATATGGGTGTCCTAGAGACAATCTTTTGATTAAATAAAGGACACTAGATGTAGAACTTTGTTTGTCGCAAATAAATGAAAGCACTATTTATTCAGTTCATATTGTGTCTCGATATTATTGTTAATATTATATGAACGAACTGGATAAATCCCTTGGAATAGAACAGGTATCTCTTGAGTATCTGTGATGAGATCAAGATCATAAGGATTCAAGGATATCGCATGTCTATTCCTAATTATATGTTCCTAGTCTAGAGACACTGAGTTTGGGGATCAGTGATCTCGGGTAAGACTGGTAAGACTAGTACCACTTATCTACTTGTATATGGATTACCCTATTTCGAATAAAGCTTACCCTAAACCGCAGGGGTTGATACATTTCCTTACCCTAGGTTAATGGGAAGATAACCGAGACGAAGGGAAATACATACGGTAACCAAATATGTGCAATAGGATGATCAAGTCATAAATCTGACTAGTTCTGGGGAAACAAAGCATTGCTAGTGCTCTGTGTTGTCATTAATTGGGTTGTGAGCTTGTTAGGCCCAAGCCCAGTTATGTCAGAAGCTAAGTTGGACCTAATGGGTCACACACTAACACCTTGTAGTCATGATAAACTAGCTTTAAAGGTATTGGGCCTAATAATGGTTGTTAGCCCACGAAGCTGGTTGGAAGCCCACCTAAATGGGTGGAGGGCGCATGGAGCTTAGTAATGAGCTTGGATAGTCCAAGACATTACTAATTAATTTAATTAGTTAAATTAATAATCAAACATTTGAATTTTGAAATTTGAATTTGAATTTTGAATTTTGAAATTTGAATTTAGAATTTGAATTTTGAAATTCGAATTTTGAAATTGAAATTTGAAATTTGAATTTTGAATTTTGAAATTGGATTTTGAAATTTAAATTTTGAATTTGAAATTTGAAATTTTGAATTTTGAATTTGAATGTTTGAACATTTAAATTCAAGTGTTTGAATTCGAATTTGAATTGGCTATGAAAAGTTGTTTCATAACAAAAGGATAAAGATAAGATCTTATTGGAACAAATTCCTTGGATCAAGAGGAGATCTTTGGAGATCACCTTGGGCTGTTTGGGGCGCACATTTTAGGTGATAAGGATGTCATCTTGTCACTTAAACAAAGCTCCAATCAGATTTGGTAGTTGAGAGAATAAGTGGGTGAGTTGATTCAAATTTTGAATGCAACCACTCAACATATTTGGACCCCTTTTAGGGTTGAATTATGTGCATGGAATAGGTACTATATGATAGTTTATGAATTTGATTTTGAATGGGTTTGAACTTAGTTTCATGAGGATAAGATTGGAGGTTGTTGGCTAGATTTGTTTTGCAACAACTCCACCTTATCCTCCTTGATTCCATGCGCCACTTTCAAATGAATTTGAAAGGATAATTTGATTTAATTATCATTCTCTCTTCCTCCTCTTGTGCGCACAACAAGACACAAGTTCCTCTCCTTAGGGTTTTGAGAAAACCTAGCCTACACTCCTTCATCTCGTGCACCATTCTATAGGGTAGTTCACTACACCTTTCCATACAGAGTACCTAGCCTCCTCCTTCACCAATTGGGCGCATAGCAAGCCTCACTGTGGTGATCATCTGGTGGCATTCAAGAAGGCGTTCTTGCATCATTGACGAACGGTGGTGTGGATCACCATTAGAGGGTTTGAACCCTTCAGACCTGACAACTGATCTCCTTTACTGATCAGGCCAAAACAAGGTAACATCATATTGTCCTAAAGCATGAATCTTGTGTGCATGTATGTTTCCACGGTAAAAAATTTTGTTTTTCCACCTTACATGAACCGGCCTTCAAGGCCGGTTTACTTTCAAGTGGTATCAGAGCCCGGTTGCTTTACCATCGACGGGTGATGGTACCTTGTTTGTGAAAAGAGTTTTTTCACGGTCAAAATCTTTAAAGGGTTAAAGTTTAATTCTGCATATGGATTTTGAATCACAAATCCTTTAAGGTGTTAAAGTTTTTGTTTTTATGAACATGTAAATTTGATTCTGTGTTCATAAAACATTATGCATCATGGTTTAGTTTCTTTTTCTTTATGAAAGTCTTAAAAATAACACCCTTTTTGAAAGGGTAGATTCGGCCATGGAGGGTACTAAGAGTACCTTGAATGTTTTCTTATTTTTCTCCATGAATTGTGTCATGTTTATATGCATGAAATTTTGTACAAAATTTATCATATAGTCACCTATATGATTTGGCCATGAAGGAGTTTGTGGCTACATGCATGGTTTAATTTTGTTTTCTTTGAGAAAAAATTAACAAAACTTGAATAAAATTTTTTTTTAAAATTCGGCCAACTATAGAAATTTAAGAATATGAATCTTGACATTATTTTGATGTTTAAATGTTAAATATCAAAATATATGTGATAATATAATGTTTGTGTTTGCAAGTTTTGATCCTTTCAGGTACAAACAGGAAGGGGATGGTATGGTGCCCGGATTTAAAATTTTTGAATTTTAAATTAATGTGTAATTGCGCCTTTTAATTTACAAGTGTATTTGTAATTTAATTTTTGTAATTTTGTCCCTCCAAATATGTTTTGGAGTTTCTTTAATTATGTGTAATTAGAGAATTAGGCTAGTAGCGTATAGACCACAAATGGCCGTTGCTTAAAGAAGCAAAATGGACAAAAGTGCGAGCACCATGACTAGGGGTGTAAATGGGCCAGGCCGGCCTACAGGGGCCTACGGTCTGGCCTATAAAAAGCCTGGCCCGGCCCGGCCTTCAAAGTATTTAGACCAGGTAAAGGCTTGTACGCGAGCCTATTAAAAAACAAGGCCGTAGGCCGAATTAAAAAAGCCTGGCCTTTTGGCCTGTAGGCCGGCCTATTCAATTTTTGAATACTTTTTTTATATACTATTATTTATATTCTAAAAATTATTTTTTATATAATATTATTTATATAATATTATCGTGCTAATTTAGTCGAGGAGACTGTCGAAGCATTAATTTGTGGTGGAGATTGGTTATGAAATAAATATGATTTGAAGAAAAAAACAAAAGGTATAAATTGCTTCTTTAACAACTCATTTGAAAATGTTTATATATTGCAATTCATAATGTAAACATAGTGAAATGCATAACTAGTTTGATTTTCTGATTTTTTACTTGCAGTTTCGAAAATATAGTGGAAATAATCAAGCTGAAAGGCTCACTTGAAGATTGTGATGTGGCAAGAAAAATTCAATCTTTGTTGTCATGAATTTTTATAATCTGTATTCTTGTTAAAAGAAATTTGTCATAGACTTTTTATAATTTGGACCCATGCTGGAAATATTGTTTAATTAATGAGATATTTTTTTTTATTTGCAATATGGTAGGCCTAAAAGGCCTCATAGGCCATGTAGGCCTTTTCTTTTTAAATAACAGGGCAGGCTTGGCCTTTATGATAAGCCTTCGATAGGCTCGTACGCCAGATAGGCCGGCCATTTTATTACGCAGGCCTAGGCCAGGAAGGCCAAAGCCTTGCCTGCCCTGGCCTATTTACACCCCTAACCATGACTATCTCAATATAAACTGTTTATATGTATGTATGATTAGAACGTCTAGTATGCATGAATTGGGCAAACCGCGTTTTGTATGGTTATTATGTTTGTCCAATAGCGACTAGTGTAAACCGATAGATGTTTGACATAGGTTACGACTAGCATGATAACTTACAACATGCGTTTGATGAAACCTAATTAACCCTAAAATAAAAGGAACCCTTAAAAGGAATAAATAATTAAGCGTATGATTACCTCCCACCACCAATGCTACTCAAACCTCTTCTACATAGTGGTGCTCCACAACTCAGTTGGGACCCACTGTTTCTTTGAGCTAGAGTAGTGTTTGAAGTGTAAGACACTTAGGGTGCTGGTTTAATGCTTAACTAAGACATAAGTTGCAGGCACAACCAGGCTTATGTGCTTAGGGTAATGGTGCTAGGTTGGTTGCATGAGATGCACCACTAAGTGACAAAGAGTTGTCAACCTAATATTAAGAGAGGGTATGAGATACTGTTGATAAAGATCAACCCATTATTGAAATTAATCTTGCGGTCTCAGACGGAGATTAAAATAAATAATCTCACTCTTAATCCCACTAAGGTAAAATCTAAAAAAAGATTAACCCTAAGTCAAATAGTAAGGGTCATTGACTTAGATAAAATAGTGGGAGGGGAAAATTATTTAAAGTCTTTAATAATTTGCTTTTAACTAGATAACCGTATATTAACTAAAACTATCTTTACATCTTTTTCAGCTTATAGTATGACTAATCCACTGTCACTGCGTTCAATACTCGATACGAATAAACTGACCGGTTCAAATTTTATGGACTGGTATCGAAACCTAAGAATTGTTCTAAGGGCCGAAAAGATTGCCTACGTTTTAGATGTTGTAATACCTGTAGCTCCAAGGGAAAGGGAAGAAGGGTTTGCGGAATTTGATTTCGTAACCCATCAACAACACTTGGATGACAATGTGATGGCAGTATGCATCATGTTGGCATCCATGTCGCCTAAACTGCAAAAGCAGCATGAGCATATGGATGCTCCCTCTATTATCATGCATCTCAAGGAGTTGTATGATATTAAAGGCAGGCATGAGAGGTATGAGGCCTCAAGAGAACTTGTAGGATGTCTGAGAGCATGCCTGTTAGCAGCCATGTTCTCAAGATGATCAGGCTGATTGAGAAGCTAGGAAACCTAGGCTTCATCATGGATGCCGAGCTAAGTAATGACTTAGTCTTCACCTCACTTCCACCTTCCTTCAGTCAATTCATCATGAATTACAATATGCATGGGATGTAAGTGAGCTTGCTTGAGTTGTTAAGCATGTTAACAACAGCTGAAGTGTCTATCAAGAAGGATAGGACACAGGCTCTTTTGATTGGTGGGCCTAGCAAGGCCAAGGGAAAAGGTAAGGAGCCTGCAAAAGGTGACCCCCTTAAGCCCAAAGGAAAATCCAAGAAAAAGAAGGGAAAAAAGAAGGGTAAGAAGGCACCTAAGGACAAGGGTGATGCTGAGTGCTTCCATTGTGGCAAGAAAGGCCACTGGAAGAGGAATTGTCCAGACTACCTGAACAATGTGAAGGACAAGAAGCATGGTGATGCTTCTGCCTCAGGTATTTTCATGATTGAGATAAATTATTCTTGTGCTAATCCAACCTCATGGGTATTGGATACCGGATGTGATTCTCATATCTGTAATATGTTGCAGGTACTTAGGAGCCCAAGGAGATTGGAAAGAAAAGAGGTGGATCTCCGCGTTGGTAATGGAGCAAGGGTTGCTGCTCATTCAGTTGGAGATGCTGTCCTTATTTTGCCTACGGGCCTTTTATTGCATTTGAATAATTGTCTTTATGTTCCGCATATTTCGAGAAACATTATTTCAATTTCTTGTTTAGAACAAGATGGTTATACTTTCAGTATTAGGGATGGTACTTTTTTTATCATTTTGAATGATATGGTTTATGGTACTACTTCTTTAATAAATGGATTGTATGTGTTGGAAATGGGAAATGAAGTGCTCAATATAGATGTGAAACGACCTAGAACGGATAATCAATCTTATCTTTGGCACTGTAGACTAGGGCACATAAATGAAACAAGATTGTCTAGGATGCATAGAGATGGATACCTGGTGTAACAGTCCGTGTTAACCCGGATTGTTAACATACTATCGTATTAAGCCACGCTTAATTAAAAATGCGGAATAACTTATTCTTTAATTCAATTATGACGTCATTAACCTTAGCCAACTTGATTACTTAATCAGTTACATAAAATACTGCCTGTATGAAAATTGCAAGACAACTAACTGAAATACCTCATATATAAATATAATGTGAGTATCAAAAGCCACAGGACTACAACACATAGCCTGCACCAAAATCCTGATACATTAATACAACTTTAGCTAAAAAGACAATAACAATCCATGTGGCATGGACAAACCCCATGCTCACCAAATAAGGCACAGTTCCCAACAACAGTCTCAATATAATCATAACTGAAAACATAAACAGCAGTCAAATAACCAGCAACCATCATGTCAGCAAAGCATAGATAAGTCTAATTCAGCTCTGGCCTCCTGCCACCTGAGCCCTCAACATTACCTGAACCTGAAATAAGCGTCCCCAAACGTGGGGTGAGATCTCTAAACAAGAAATCTCAGTAAGACAAGGGGTCCTCAAGGATCTTCCACCCCAAGCTCACTTACATGTGCAATATAAGTTCAAAAACAATATTTCAATATAAGTTCCAAAACTATGCAGTGCAACAGATATTCATGCCATGTGTGTTTATACAATCTACTGGCCAGAGAAATGCAGGAATACATCTATACCCACATAAGTACAAGGAACACCGCTTGCACCTCACCCACAGCCTCACCATCTTGTATGTGCTACATACTCAGGCTTACCGTATAGGTGGACATCACATGCATATCATAAAAGCACATTGCATATAATAGCTCAACAGCATTTCCAAAACATCAAAGCATGTAACACAGCATGCATAAACCACATCCCCATAGGACATGGTGGAACCATAACATGGCTAAACCGAGGACACGAAAGCTTACCTTGCAAGCTAGCTATCCAAGCCAAGAGTCCAACCACTCTCAAATCCAAACACAGCAGTATCACAATCTGTTATGGACCAATAATATATCATTAATTATGCATCACAAGCATATAACTTAAAGACTACGTCTTTCCTTTACGTTTTACGTCTTAAGGCTTCCAACAAAGCCATAAGCCCTTAATCATGTGATCCAGACTTAGTTCATTAATTACAGAAGTTCCACTTCCTTAATCTAGGGTCCACAAACCCCCAATAGCTTACTATTCACACAACACAGCTACTGTTCTACGAAATCCCAGGATATCCGGATATTACAAGGGACATATCCGGATATGCCATATCCGGATATCACACTGACCATATCCGGATATACCATATCCCGATACCCAGATCCCACATCGGGATACCATATCCGGATATGGATATCCGGATATCTGCTCGACAAATATCCGGATATCTCACGACAGAATGCAGTTTCTGCATGTCGTGAATATCCATTCCAAAGGTTCAACTTTTAACACTTGTACACGACCAAGGATCCATTTTTAAGCATATACAAGTTCACTTAGGTGTTGGTTACTTCATTTTAACCCTTTACATGCCAAGACACCACTTTTAAGCAAGATAAACTCATGATCATGGTGAGGTAACTTACCCCAAGGCTTAAAACAGAAATGGACAGAGATATGAAGCCCTATCTGAAGCTCCTAGATTCTGTCTTTGTGGAAGAACGAAAATGAAGTAACAAGGTGAGTTCTTTCTTCACCAAGAAAGCTACTTGGAGCTTCTTCCCTTCATGACACAAACTCAACCTCACCCCCCAACCAAAACAGCCTTCTCAACTCAGAATGAGACCAACAATGTAGTCCCAAGACTCACTCTCACCCTCACCAAGTGTTTAAAGTGATGGAACAAGCATGAAAGGTGATAACTTGGCCAAAGAATGAAGAAGGGGGGCAAAGGAGCACAAAGGATGGAGGTGCAACAAAGAGAGCTCAAACACCAACACAAATCACGAAGGAGGCTGCATATTTTTGACCTAGAAACTTGTGCCATTTAGCATATATAGCCACTTAAGTCATATCGCGCAGTATTATCCTTAATAGCAACGCAAAAGATCTTGATCCCAAACTTTAGAATCTAGACCTAGATATTTTTCTAAGATTTGTCATATTTTTATTTTATTTTTCGGAGCACCTTTCCGGTACGCGCTTTTTCATAGCCAGTATCAGTTCTGGCATCAGATTACATTATTTTGACTTGAAACTTGTTTTACAAGTCCTACATAATATTTTAGTAATTATCATGCATTCATTATAATTTTCCGGGATACTTTTCCGGTACGCATTTATACCGGGTAGCAGAACCGGTATCTGCGCTTTTCTTCCGAAAAGCGACTTTCAGCATTTTTACTCACTCAATATAATTATTTAAGCCCAATACTAATTATTAAGATCATTTATGGAATCATTTCCTAATTATCATAATTAATTCACTAATTACCTTAATTAACGGTGCGGGTTCTTACATTCACCCACCTTTTTAATGATTTTGTCCTCAAAATCAGAAACATACCTGTCTCGAAAGTCGGGATACTGCGGGAGAAGCTCATCCTCTCGCTCCCACGTGCACTCCTCGGGACTACGCCCAGTCCACTGCACCTTGACCATCGGAATAATCTTGCTTCTAAGCTGTTTCTCGCCTCGATCGAGAATCTTGAGTGGTCCGACGGGAGTCTTTAGGTTCTCCCGAACCTCCACATCATCCGGCTGCACCACGTGCGAAGGATCTGTTATGTACCTCCGAAGCTGAGACACGTGAAACACGTCGTGGATGTTGGCTAGGTTCGGAGGTAAGGCAAGTCGATAGGCAACAGGTCCTACTCTACCAAGGATCTGGTAGGGCCGAATGAATCGCGGGCTCAACTTCCTCACTCCGAGTGCCCGTCCAACACCGGTGACAGGTGAAAGTCTCACAAACACGTGCTCACCCTCACTGAACTCCAGTGGACGATGCTTGACATCATAGTAGCTCTTCTGGCGATTCTGCGCCTGCTTCAATTTTTCCCTGATCATCTGGATCTGCTGGGTAGTATCTTGGACAAAGTCCAAGCCAAATAGCTCTTTGTCTCCAACCTCAGACCAGCAAGTAGGAGTCCGACACCTCCTACCATACAGCGCCTCGTAGGGTGCCATGCCCAGACTAGCATGAAAACTGTTGTTGTACGAGAATTCCACCAACGGAAGGTACCTATCCCATGCTGAACCCTGCTCCAACGTGCAAGCTCTCAGCATGTCCTCCAATGTCTGGATGGTCCGCTCAGTCTGTCCGTCAGTCTGAGGGTGATAGGCGGTACTCAATCTCAACTGTGTACCAAAAGCCTCCTGCAGTGCCTCCCAGAACCGAGATGTGAACTTCGGGTCCCTATCACTGATGATACTCTCGGGCACCCCGTGAAGCCTCACAATCTCGCGGACATATAGCTTGGCCAACTACTCTGTAGTGAAGCTCACCTTCACTGGAAGAAAATGGGCAGACTTTGTCAATCTGTCCACAATGACCCAGATAGAGTCACAACCAGCCTGAGTCTTAGGCAATCCCACCAAGAAGTCCATGGAAATACTCTCCCACTTCCACTGTGGAATCTCAAGAGGTTGAAGCTTACCAGATGGTTTCTGGTGCTCAATCTTCACCTTCTGACATACAAGACACTTGGACACGTAGACCGCTATGTCCTTCTTCATGCCCGACCACCAAAAATTTCTTTTTAAGTCCTGGTACATTTTTGTCGCACCAGGGTGGATAGTAAACCGGCCCATATGAGCCTCTGCCATAACCTCCTCGGTCAATGGCCCTCGAGGGATAACAATCCTCTTCTGGAACAGCAACAAACCATCCTCATTCCAAGACACACCGTCCTGGTTCTTCACATAGACAAGGCACTCTCTCTGCACTTGCGCCTCTTTAATCTTTTCCATCAGCTCATTAATCACCTCTGCTGCTTCCATCTCAAGCAGTGCGCCCCCAAACAAGGAGTTCACTCTCAAGTCTCTGAACTTTTCGATCACCTCGTAGTCGCTCATCATCAAGCTGGATAAGCTCACGGATTTCCGACTCAAAGCATCGGCTACCACATTGGCCTTGCCAGGATGATACCTCAGCTCAAAGTCGTAGTCCTTCAAGAACTCCATCCTTCTCCGATGTTTCATGTTCAACTCCTTCTGGTCAAACAGATACTTCAGGCTCTTGTGGTCTCTGAATACAGCAAACTTCATGCCAAACAGGTAATGCCTCCAAATCTTGAAAGAAAAAACAATGGCTGCCAACTCCAAGTCGTGAGTCGGGTAGTTCTCCTCATGTGGTTTCAACTGTCTTGAAGCATAAGCAACAACTTTCCCTTTCTGCATTAGCACACAGCCCAGCCCTTTGCCAGAGGCATCTCAATATAACTCAAACTGTTCCGCAGGATCAAGAAGGACTAACACAGGAGCAGTAGTCAGTCTCTCCTTCAACTCCTGGAAGCACTCCTCACACTCATATGTCCACACGAATGGAGTCTCCTTTTGGGTAAGGCGAGTCATCGGTAGCACCATTTTGGAGAATCTCTCTATGAACCTCCTGTAGTACCCAGCCAAACCCAAGAAGCTTCTCACTTCGGTAACCGTCTTAAGCCTCTCCCAATCCATCACGGCCTCAATCTTGTTAGGATCAACTGCAACTCCATCAGCGGAAATCACATGACCCAGAAATTTCACCGCTTTGAGCCAAAACTCACATTTTGACGGCTTAGCATATAGCTTTTTCTCTTTCAACACTTGCAAAACAATCTTCAAATGCTCAGCATGCTCCTCCTCTGTCTTGGAGTAAATCAAGATGTCGTCAATGAAGACGATCACAAACTGATCCAGGTACGGCTGGAAGATCCTGTTCATGTAGTCCATGAACACAGCGGGTGCATTGGTGAGTCCGAACGGGATCACCAAATACTCATAATGCTCGTACCTCGAGCGAAACGCTGTCTTTGGGACATCCTCCGGCTTAACCCGTATCTGATGGTAACCGGACCGGAGATCAATCTTGGAATACACGCAAGCACCCCTGAGCTGATCCAGCAAATCATCAATACGTGGAAGGGGATACTTGTTCTTGATTGTCACCTTGTTCAACTGTCTGTAGTCGGTGCACAACCGCATGGTCCCATCTTTCTTTTTCACAAAATAACCGGTGCTCCCCAAGGAGACACACTCGGCCGAATGAAATCTTTTGCTGAAAGCTCCTCAATATGCTTCTTCAGCTCTGCCAACTCCGGTGGCGACATCCGGTATGGAGCTAGTGAAATAGGCCCCACACCAGGCAATAAGTCAATGGAGAACTCCATCTCCCTCTGCGGTGGAAACTCAGGAATCTCCTCAGGAAACACCTCGAGGAATTCCCTCACCACAGGAATGCCAGTGAGATCCTCCTGTGTCCCACTCACCAAACCTCCCAACATGACATAGCCAAATGCCCCTACTCTCAAGGCCCTCCTCGCCTGCAGGACTGAAATGAACGGTGAGGAACTGGCTGTGGACCCACCCGGAGACATCACCACTCTCTTGGCACAGCAATCAATCAATGCACAGTTTCTGGACAACCAATCCATGCCCAGAATAATCTCCAAGTTGGCCATCAGCAATCCTATCAGATCTACCAAGAAGTCACGACCATCCCACTGAAACGCTACATTGCGATGAACAGTGGAGGTCAAACATTTTTCTCCGGTGGCGGTGGTCACCCACATCGGTGGAGAAAGCACATCACTGGGAAACTCAAGCCCCACAGCAATAGGGTAGCAACAAAAGAGTGCGTTGCCCCGGAATCAAAAAGCACATCAACAGCTGAACCACTAAAGGTAACAGTACCTCTGACCAGGTTCGGAGCTCTGTCCGACTGCTGACGATCCAGTGTATACACACGCCCCGTAGTAGGTGGCACTGCTGGTGCCCCAGTAGGAACCATCTGCAATGGCACAGCCTGCACTGCAGCAACTCTCGCCGTCGGGCAATCTCTAGAGTAGTGGCCCTCCTTGCCACACTGAAAGCAGATCAGCTGACCGGTAAAACACGGCCCAAAATGAGTCTTCCCACATCCCGAACATCTGGGAGCAGGAGGTCTCGCTGTGTTTCCCTGAGTAGAAGTCTTTTTAAACTGATTTGGCGCTTACTTCGCCGCCAACTGTTTGCCCTTGCCTTTGTTTCCAAACTTCCTGTCTCTCCAGGAAGCGGAACCACCAGTACCCTGTGGCACCTCAATCTTGGCCTTCTTGGCCTGACTCGCACGACAGTAGTCCTCAATGTCACGGCACTGTTGTACCAAAGCTCCGAAGTCTCTCGAAGCAGAACCAGCAAGATGTCCAGCAATGTCCTCATTAAGTCCCCTCCGGAACTTAGCAGCAAGAAAAACAGGAGTCGGTCTCGCTATACCGAAATGAGCAAACTTGACCAGCTCATTAAACTTGGCCAGGTACTCGTCCACAGACATCGAGCCCTGCACCAATCGGTCAAACTCTCCCTGCTTCCTCTCCTGAGAGTCATATGGACAGTACTGACCCAGAAAACACTCCTCAAAGAACGGCCACGTCATCACACGGCCCTGCATCTCGTAGATGAGAGAAATATTGGTCCACCACTCATGGGCCTCGCCCTCCAGCATGTAAGTGGCAAACATCAGCTTCTGCGGATCGGTACACTGCATGATCCGGAAGATCTTGTCCAACGCCTGTGACCATCTGGCAGCAGCAATGGATTCATAAGATGCTTCGAAAGAAGGTGGCTTGTGTTTGCGGAAAGCATTCAGCCGGCGGTCGATCTCGTCTCAATCCTTAGCAAATACGGGAATGGCTTGCAGAGCCCCCGTCAAATGACTACCCTCACCCATCTGACTCTGGGTGTCCTCCTGTTGACTAGGTGGAGGTGGAGGCGGCGGCGGCGGTGGAGGTGGTGGAGGACACTGGCCCGCAGCAGGACCAGCCCTCAACTCCTCCAACATGACCCTCATCATCGTCATGTTGGCCATCCGGTTCTCCTCCAGAACCTCAGCAGTGGCTCGCCTGTTCGCCTCCCAGTTGGCGTCCAGCATCGCCTGGTTTGCCAACCTCGTGGCCTCCTGGTCGGCTAGTCGGGCCGCCTGCATTTCAGCTAATGCAGCCAGGATAGGATCCGATTGATCCTCACTCGTACTAGGGTTCCTCCTTGGTGGCACCATGACTCTGCACAAGTTACACAAAGAATGAGTTGATCAGGCCCACGCCATGTGGTCACATATGCATTATCATAATACACACCAATCAGAGAGAACACAAAGTAGACACGCAACGAAACATCCTAAATTATTGCAATACATACAGGCTTTTCCCTAGAAAGTGCTCTGATACCATAAAATGTAACAGCCCGTGTTAACCCGGATTGTTAACATACTATCGTATTAAGCCATGCTTAATTAAAAATGCGGAACAACTTTTTCTTTAATTCAATTATGACGTCATTAACCTTAGCCAACTTGATTACTTAATCAGTTACATAAAATACTGCCTGTATGAAAATTGCAAGACAACTAACTGAAATACCTCATATATAAATATAATGTGAGTATCAAAAGCCACAGGACTACAACACATAGCCTGGGTCAAAATCCTGATACATTAATACAACTTTAGCTAAAAAGACAATAACAATCCATGTGGCATGGACAAACCCCATGCTCACCAAATAAGGCGTAGTGCCCAACAACAGTCTCAATATAATCATAACTGAAAACATAAAAAGCAGTCAAATAACCAGCAACCATCATGTCAGCAAAGCATAGATAAGTCTTCTGGCCTCCGGCCACCTGAGCCCTCAACATTACCTGAACCTGAAATAAGCGTCCCCAAACGTGGGGTGAGATCTCTAAACAAGAAATCTCAGTAAGACAAGGGGTCCTCAAGGATCTTCCACCCCAAGCTCACTTACATGCGCAATATAAGACAAAAACAATATTTCAATATAAGTCCCAAAACTATGCAGTGCAACAGATATTCATGCCATGTGTGTTTATACAATCTATTGGCCAGAGAAATACAGGAATACGTCTATACCCACATAAGTACAAGGAACACCACTTGCACCTCACCCACAGCCTCTCCATCTTGTATGTGCTACATACTCAGGCTTACCGTATAGGTGGACATCACATGCATATCATAAAAGCACATTGCATATAATAGCTCAACAGTATTTCCAAAACATCAAAGCATGTAACACAGCATGCATAAACCACATCCCCATGGGACATGGTGGAACCATAACATGGCTAAACCGAGGACACGAAAGCTTACCTTGCAAGCTAGCTATCCAAGCCAAGAGTCCAACCACTCTCAAATCCAAACACAGCAGTATCACAATCTGTTATGGACCAATAATATATCATTAATTATGCATCACAAGCATATAACTTAAAGACTACGCCTTTCCTTTACGTTTTACGTCTTAAGGCTTCCAACAAAGCCATAAGCCCTTAATCATGTGATTCAGACTTAGTTCGTTAATTACAGAAGTTCTACTTCCTTAATCTAGGGACCACAAACCCCCAATAGCTTACTGTTCACACAGCACAGCTACTATTCTGCGAAATCCCAGGATATCCGGATATTACAAGGGACATATCCGGATATGCCATATCCGGATATCACACTGACCATATCCGGATATACCATATCCGGATACCCAGATCCCACATCCGGACATCAATATCCGGATACCATATCCGGATATGGATATCCGGATATCTGTTCGACAAATATCCGAATATCTCAGGACAGAATGCAGTTTCTGCATTTCGTGAATATCCAGTCCAAAGGTTCAACTTTTAACACTTGTACACGACCAAGGATCCATTTTTAAGCATATACAAGTTCACTTAGGTGTTGGTTACTTCATTTTAACCTTTTACATGCCAAGACACCACTTTTAAGCAAGATAAACTCATGATCATGGTGAGGTAACTTACCCCAAGGCTTAAAACAGAAATGGACAGAGATATGAAGCCCTCTCTGAAGCTCCTAGATTCTGTCTTTGTGGAAGAACGAAAATGAAGTAACAAGGTGAGTTCTTTCTTCACCAAGAAAGCTACTTGGAGCTTCTTCCCTTCATGACACAAACTCAACCTGACCCCCTCAACCAAAACAGCCTTCTCAACTCAGAATGAGACCAACAATGTAGTCCCAAGGCTCACTCTCACCCTCACCAAGTGTTTAAAGTGATGGAACAAGCATGAAAGGTGATAACTTGGCCAAAGAATGAAGAAGGAGGGAAAAGGAGCACAAAGGATGGAGGTGCAGCAAAGAGATCAAACACCAACACAAATCACGTAGGAGGCTGCATATTTTTGACCTAGAAACTTGTGCCATTTAGCATATATAGCCACTTAAGTCATATCGTGCAGTATTAGCCTTAATAGCAACGCAAAAGATCTTGATCCCAAACTTTGGAATCTAGGCCTAGACATTTTTCTAAGATTTGTCATATTTTTATTTTATTTTTTGGAGCACCTTTCCAGTACGCCCTTTTCCATAGCCAGTATCAGTTCTGGCATCAGATTACATTATTTTGACTTGAAACTTGTTTTACAAGTCCTACATGATATTCTAGTAATTATCATGCATTCATTATTTAAGCCCAATACTAATTATTAAGATCATTTATGGAATCATTTCCTAATTATAATAATTAATTCACTAATTACCTTAATTAACGGTGCGGGTTCTTACACCTGGACTCCAAGGATTTGGAATCCTGTGGATAGTGTGAATCTTCTCTAGCTGGGAAAATGATTCGACAAAAGCCCAAAGGGCTTGAGAGTCATAGGGCTAGTGAGTTATTAGAACTCATTCATACTGATGTATGTGGCCCAATGTCTATTGAGGCTAGAGGTGGATATTCCTATTTCATTACCTTTACAGATGACAAATCAAGATTTGGGTATATATACCTAATGAGATATAAATATGAAGCTTTTGAAAAGTTCAAAGAGTTTAGGAACGAAGTGGAAAAACAACGTGACAAGATGATTAAGACATTACGATTAGATCGTGGTGGTGAATATTCGGCTAGAGGTGGATATTCCTATTTCTGTCACAACTTACCGCTCCTTACACACCACACCAAAACGGTGTCTCCGAAAGGAGAAACAGGACCTTTTTAGATATGGTTAGGTCTATGATGAGTGAGACTCAACTTCCAAAACCATTTTGGGGATATGCCTTAGACACAGCGGCATACCTTCTAAATAGGGTACCGTCTAAATCTGTTCAGACCACACCGTATGAGATATGGAGTGGTAAGAGACCCAACCTGAGTTACCTCAGGGTATGGGGATCGCCAGCTTATGTCAAAGCGTTGACATCAGACAAGCTTAGTGCTAAGAGTACTAAATGTCTATTTGTGGGGTATCCTAAAGGTACTAAGGGATACTACTTCTACTCCATGGAAGAACACTAAGTGTTTGTGTCAAAGAATGCTGAGTTCCTTGAGAAGGATTTGATCTCTCAAGGAGATAGTGGGAGTAAGATTGATCTTGAAGAAGTGCAACATCCACAAGAACAGATTGAGGAACCCGAGTCTGCTCCGTAGGTGACGTTCTCCAATGGAGAAGTAAACACACAACTCCGTAGATCTACGAGGGTCATCCATCCACCTGAGAGGTATGGGTTTGTGATTGAGAATCAGCAAACTGTTGAGGATGATGAACCAAGTAACTACGAGGAGGCAGTCAAGGATGTTGACTCCTCTAGATGGCTTGAAGCCATGAAATCTAAAATGGATTCGATGTATCAGAACAAGGTATGGAACTTGGTTCCTAAACCACAAGGAATAGTTCCTATCGGAAATAAATGGGTCTTTAAAAGAAATACTGATGCAGATGGCAACGTTCAGACCTACAAAGCTAGGTTGGTGGCGAAAGGGTATCGTCAAAGAAAAGGAGTTGACTATGATGAAACTTTCTCACCAGTTGCCATTATCAAATCTATTAGGATCATGCTTGCAATAGCAGCATACCACGACTATGAAATTTGGCAAATGGATGTCAAGACCGCCTTCTTGAATGGGTTCTTGAAGGAGGAGGTGTACATGACACAATCTGAAGGCTTTGAAATCAAAGATCAGGAGCATATGGTATGCAAACTACAAAGGTGAATATATGGGCTAAAGCAAGCATCAAGGAGTTGGAATATACGTTTTGATGAAGTCGTTAAGAGTAACGATTTTATCAAGAACGAGGATGAACCTTGTGTTTACAGAAGGTAAGTGGGAGTAATGTCGTCTTCCTAGTGCTTTATGTAGATGACATATTGCTAATAGGAAATGACATCCCCACATTAAAAATAACAAAAGAGTGGCTTTCAGAAAATTTCACCATGAAGGACTTGGGAGAGGCAGCCTTTATGCTTGGTATAAAGATCTATATAGATAGATCCAAGAGGCTGCTGGGTTTATCTAAATCCACGTATGTTGACAAGATGCTAAAGAGGTTTAGCATGGAAGGGTCGAAAAGGGGTTTTCTTCCTGTCAGTCATGGGGTACCCCTATCAAGGGCTATGTGTCCTAAGTCACAGCCTGAGAAGGATCGCATAAGTGGAATTCCATACGCTTCGACTATCGGATCCATCATGTATGCCATGATATGTACGAGACCAGATGTCTCATATGCTTTAAGCATTACAAGCAGATACCGGTCGGACCCTGGAGAGGGTCACTGGACGGGAGTCAAAACCATCCTTAAATACTTTAAGGCATGTTTTGATTGTATGCCTCGTCTGCCTGAAACATGGAGACTCATATGTATATTGTTGGGTGTGTCCTTAAAGGGCACAGGGCTAGGGTAATAAGCTGAAGGAATTCGTCAAATCTCTGTGAGAGATTAGGTTATCTATAAACCGGAGAAATCAGGATGACATTTACAGGGACTCGGGAATCTATGCTAAATTGATACATTTCCTTACCCTAGGTTAATGGGAAGATAACCGAGATAAAGGGAAATACATACGGTAACCAAATATGTGCAATAGGATGATAAAGTCATTAATCTGACTAGTTCTGGGGCAACAAAGCATTGCTAGTGCTCTGTGTTGTCATTAATTGGGTTGTGGGCTTGTTGGGCCCAAGCCCAGTTATGTCAGAAGCTAAGTTGGACCTAATGGGTCACACACTAACACCTTGTAGTCATGATTAACTAGCTTTAAAGGTATTGGGCCTAATAATGGTTGTTAGCCCAAGAAGCTGTTTGGAAGCCCACCTAAATGGGTGGAGGGCGCATGGAGCTTAGTAATGGGCTTGGATAGTCCAAGACATTAATAATTAATTTAATTATTTAAATTAATAATCAAACATTTGAATTTTGAATTTTGAAATTCGAATTTTGAATTTGAATTTTGAATTTTGAAATTTGAATTTTGAAATGGGATTTTGAAATTTAAATTTTGAATTTGAAATTTGAAATTTTGAATTTTGAATTTTGAATTTGAATGTTCATTTGAATTCATGTGTTTGAATTCGAATTTGAATTGACTATGAAAAGTTGTTTAATAACAAAAGGATAAGATAAGATCTTATTGGAACAAATTCCTTGGATCAAGAGAAGATCTTTAGAGATCACCTTGGGCTGTTTGGGGCGCACACTTTAGGTGATAAGGATGTCATCTTGTCACTTAAACAAAGCTCCAATCAGATTTGGTAGTTGAGAGAATAAGAGGGTGAGTTGGTTCAAATTTTGAATGCAACTACTCAACATATTTGGACCCCTTTTAGGGCTGAATTATGCGCATGGAATAGGTACTATATGATAGTTTATGAATTTGATTTTGAATGGGTTTGAACTTAGTTTCATGAGGATAAGATTGGAGGTTGTTGGCTAGATTTCTTTTGCAACAACTCCACCTCATCCTCCTTGATTCCATGCGCCACTTTCAAATGAATTTGAAAGGATAATTTGATTTAATTATCATTCTCTCTTCCTCCTCTTGTGCGCACAACAAGACACAAGTTCCTCTCCTTAGGGTTTTGAGAAAACCTAACCTACACTCCTTCATCTCATGCACCATTCTATAGGGTAGTTCACTACACCTTTCCATACAGAGTACCTATCCTCCACATTCACCAATCGGGCGCATAGCAATCCTCACTGTGGTGATCATCTGGTGGCTTTCAAGAAGGCGTTCTTGCATCATTGACCAACGGTGGTGTGGATCACCATTAGAGGGTTTGAACCCTTCAGACCTGACAACTGATCTCCCTGACTGATCAGGCCAAAATAAGGTAACATCATGTTGTCCTAAAGCATGAATCTTGTGTGCATGTATATTTCCGCGGTAATTTTTTTTTCCACCTTACATGCACCGGCCTTCAAGGCCAGTTTACTTTCAAACTGGAGGGTCTAGCTCCCGTGGTAGTCATGGGAGGGGGAGGCGCGTGCCTTCAGGTTCGCGGTGCCCTCGTGTTGCTGGTCGTTCTGTGAGGGTGTCTTCTCTCCGTGGTCGTCAGCGTGCTCGTAAACGGTGGTCTAGGTTTGGTGTGGGGCGCCTTATCCATCCTTTGTGTAGTATAAACCGGGACCCTCGGTATTGTAACAGCCCGTGTTAACCCGGTTTGTTAACATACTATCGTATTAAGCCACGCTTAATTAAAATGCGGAATAACTTTTTCTTTAATTCAGTTATGACGTCATTAACCTTAGCCAACTTGATTACTTAATCAATCTCATAAAACAATGCTGTATGTAATTTGCAAGACAACTAACTGAAATACCTCATATATAAATGTAAAGTGAGTATCTAAGTCACATGAGTACAACACATAGCCTGGACCAAAATTCTGATACTTTAATACAACTTTAATTTAAACAGACATACTCAAGTCTATGTGACATGGACAAACCCCATGCTCACCAAATAAGGCAACAATGCCCAACATCAGTCTCAACAGACCATAACATAATAATAGTGGAAAACATAAACAACAGTCAATATCCAGCATCCAACACTTCAGCATATCACAGTAATATCTAATTCAGCTCTGGCCTCCTGCCACCTGAGGACTCAACATTACCTGAACCTGAAATAAGTGTCTCCAAACGTGGGGTGAGATCTCTAAACAAGAAATCTCAGTAAGACAAGGGGTCCTCAAGGATCTTCCACCCCAAGCTCACTTACATGTGCAATATAAGTTCTAAAAGCAGTATTTCCAATATTAGTTCCAAAAGTATGCAGTGCAACAGATATTCGTGCCATGTGTGTTTATACTATCTACTGGCCAGAGAAATGTAGGAATACGTCTATACCCACATGAGTACAAGGAACACCGCTTGCACCTCACCCACAGCCTCACCATATCGTATGTACCACATACTCGAGGATCAGTTGAGGGATGCCTGTGTGTTTTCGAAGATTGATCTCCGGTCCGGATATCACCAGATTCGGATTAAACTGGAGGATGTACCTAAAACAGCTTTCCGATCCAGATATGGACATTTTGAATATCAAGTGATTCCTTTTGGGCTTACTAATGCCCCTGCGGTGTTCATGGATTATATGAACCGCATCTTTAAACCGTATTTGGACCAGTTTGTAATTGTATTTATTGATGACATCTTGATCTATTCTAAGAGTAAGGAGGAGCACATCGACCATTTGAGGACTGTGTTGCAGGTTTTGAAGGATAAGAAACTATATGCTAAACCGTCTAAGTGTGAATTCTGGTTGTCTGAGGTGTAATTTTTGGGCATGTTATTTCTGCAAGTGGTGTTGCAGTGGATCCAAGCAAGATTGAAGCGGTAAGCGACTGGGAACGACCTAAGACTGTGACTGAGATTAGAAGTTTTCTGGGGCTTGCTGGTTATTATCATCGATTTATATAGGGATTTTCTGCAATGGTTCTACCGTTGACCCGATTGACACGAAAGGATACTCCTTTTGTGTGGACCCAGGAATGTGAGGACTGTTTTCTGTCACTCAAAGAGAAGTTCACTACCGCTCCGGTGTTAATTTTACCTGATCCGGAGAGTGAGTTTGTTTTATATTGTGATGCTTCTAAGAAAGGTTTAGGGAGCGTACTAATGCAGGAAGGAAAAGTGATTGCTTATGCATCCAGACAGTTAAAGCCGCATGAAGAGAATTATCCGACGCACGACTTGGAACTGGCTGCTATTGTGTTTGCCTTGATAATCTGGAGGCACTTTCTGTATGGAATGAAATTTGTTATGTTCAGTGATCATAAAAGCTTGAAATATTTGTTTGATCAGAAGGAGCTGAATATGAGGCAGCGTAGATGGGTTGAATTCTTAAAAGACTGACTTTGAGCTGAAATATCACCCGGGAAAGGCTAATGTGGTGGCAGACGCATTGAGTAGGAAGTCTGTCAATCTATCTCATATGATGATGTGGGATAATGAAGTAATTGAGCAATTTCGGGACATGAAAATAACGGATTTCTTTGCAGGGAGAATGTGTGATATGGAGTTGACTCGGATTGAGAACGAACTGCACGAGAAGGTTAAAGAGACTCAAATCCGAAATGAAAGTATTAAATATTTGAAAGGCCAGAGTGGCATATCTGTTAATGAACAGGGACTATTATTATATCAGGGCAGGATTGTTGTGCCCAAGGAACTTGCAGAGGAAGTTATGACTGAGGCCCATAAGGGTCAATATGCTATCCACCCAGGTGCCACAAAAATGTATCAAGATTTGAAAGTTAAGTTCTGGTGGCCTGGGATGAAAAGGGATGTTGCTGAGTACGTATCTAAGTGCTTGGTTTGTCAGAAAGTAAAGATAGAGCAACAGAAACCTGCTGGACTACTTCAGCCGCTAGATATACCAGAATGAAAATGGGAGAGTATTTCAATGGATTTTGTTGTGGGATTGCCTCGAACTCAGGCTGGTTACGATTCGATTTGGGTTATTGTGGACCGACTTACGAAGTCTACACATTTTCTACCGGTACGAGTGGATTTCACCACAGAGAAGTTGGCTACGTTGTATGTAAAGGAGATTGTTAGACTCCATGGGATACCGATTAGCATTGTTAGTGATCGGGACCCGAAGTTTACTTCACGCTTTTGGGGAGTTTTACAGCAGGCTTTTGGCACTCAGCTTCGACTGAGCACTGCGTATCACCCGCAGACTGATGGTCAGACTGAGAGGACCATACAGACACTTGAGGATATGCTGAGAGCTTGCACATTAGAACAGGGTACTGCCTGGGATAAGTACTTGCCATTGGTGGAGTTTTCTTATAATAACAGTTTTCACTCCAGTCTGGGTATGGCACCGTATGAGGTATTGTATGGGAGGAGGTGTCGTACGCCCACTTGTTGGACTGAGGTAGGCGATAAAGAAAGATTTGGTCCGGATTTTGTGCAGGAAACAACAGTACAAATAGAAATGATCAGAGAAAAATTGAAACAGGCACAGAATCGGCAGAAAAGCAACTATGACAATAAGCATAGACTGCTAGAATTTGAGGAAGGTGACCATGTTTTTGTATGATTATCTCCGGTCACAGGTGTTGGCCGTGCGTTGGGTGTGAGGAAGCTGAGTCCACGGTTCATTAGACCGTATCAAATCATGAAAAGAGTAGGATTGGTGGCTTATCAGCTTGCCTTACCCCCTCAGTTATCCAATTTACATGATGTTTTTCATGTGTCGCAGTTGCGACGTTATGTTCCGGATGAATCACATGTGGTGATACCGGATAATATTGAAATCAGGGAGAACTTGAAGACCCCCATTGGTCCTATTGCAGTATTGGACCGCAGTGAAAAGAGATTGAGAAGTAAAGTTATTCCCATGCTGAAGATTCAGTGGGAAGGCCGCACACCTGAGGAAGCTACTTGGGAGCGGGAGGACGTGATTCTCCGGCTGTATCCTGAGTTAGCGAGCAGGTATGATTTAATTTTGCGGACAAAATTTCTAAAAGGAGGGGTGAATATAACACCTCATAAAGTTAAATGTGTATTTTGAATTATAATGTGAAATTAAAACTGAAGGATTAGTGAAAATCTGAGAATTTTGGCCAAAATGGGCAAAAAGGTCAAAATGGTAAATGACCAACCATGTATTCCGAGGCATAAAAATTGAGTTGGAGATTTCATATGACAAAAATAATGCTGGAAATGAAATCAGGCAAAAAATTGAGTGAAGTAGGCAAATTTGTGAAAAATTGATGAATAGTGACTTTTTAAGTGTAAAATACTGCGGTATGAGTGTACCGATAAGTGTGAAATTTTTATCAATATTTTTAGGAAATAAAAATATGTCATGGACCAGAAAAATATGTAGATTAAGAATTTATGATCAGAATTATTGTTGGGATTAAAGTTAAATCGCGTGTGGGACCCGCGTGACCGAATTCACTTAGCTTCCCACACTTTCCCCCACGCCTTCCTTCTTCTTTTTCTTCTTCCCCCGTAGCCCCCTTTCATTTGAAGAACAAAGACCCATTCTCCTCTCTTTCACCATTTAAGCATTTCTCCACCAAATCACTTGGTTTTGGTGTTGAAATTTATTGTAAACCACCTTCTAAAGCCATTGGTGATACTCCCAAGCCTTGAAATCATCTCATTGCTGCATTTTTGGACAAACACAGATCCGAACATTGGAGGTTTCTTGGTGTTTTTGAAGGTTTTTGATCTTCCTTTGCTTAGTGAAGCCTTGGTGGTGTGTTTACCATAGATTGTGAGTATATTTGTGGTATTTTTATGGTTGATTTTATAGATCTAGAAATTATGCACTAAGTCTTTAATCTTAGATGTGTGATGATAGAGAGCCCAAATGGAAAAATGCTATTAGATGAAAATGACTTATAATGATGCTTGTAAGCTAGAAATTCTATTAAAAATTTTGGTGAAAAATTGAGATTTTTAACTTATGAAAAATTTGGGAAATTTCATGAAATTTGAGGTTTTGTGTAATTTGGAAAATTGTTTATCATTGTAGGTTGTCTCACACAGACGTGATTGTGGAAGATTTATTTGGAGCGTACGTGTGGAACGGAACTGTTAGTGTTGAGGTAAACCCTTGGAACTGGGGTTTAATCCCTTGTGTGCTCCACCATACCTAGTGGAAGGTTGTGGTTGGATTTTGTGGTTATAGCATTGTGTGATTATGTGCTTTCATGCCATATTGCTTGTTATGTGTGAAAAATATTTGGTCACTAGCCAGTTGACGTGTGTTGGTTTGGACATCCGCTGGATAATTCCGCTGGGAATTCCAGTTGGGTTTTGCCTTGGGGTCGACTCTGGGAGCGACACCAGGATGATCCAAACGTGGGACTTCCGCTGGATAGGGCTCATGAGGAGTTCCAGTTGGGTTTTGCCATGGAGTCTTCTCAACCATGGGAGAGGCGTTGATATGCTCCCAGCATATATACTTTTATAGATCAAAAAAGCATGAAATCAGATCTAAAACTGTGTATAAAGGTGTATATGTGGTGAAATTATTGAATAAAAATTGTCAGACACTCTCTCATTCAAATTCTTCATGTTTATAGGAGAAAAAGGACAAATAAAGGAGCAGGAAGAAAATCAGACAGAAGTTCCACGCTTCAAGCGTTCAATTCAACGCTTGAAGCGTAGGAAAAGACCCCAAGACAGTGAGTCTACGCTTCAAGCGTAGAACCCTACGCTTGAAGCGTAGACAAGGAGAAAAGAGGCAGAAGCTCCACGCTTGGAGCGTGGATCCTGCGCTCCAAGTGTAGGGTTGAGATGGACAGCTGTCAGTTGCGAGAAAAGGAGGATTCTGAGGTGCATAAAAAGGGCACAAGGCAACCCTAAAACACACTTTTCATTCTGGACAAATTCTAGGTCATTCGGAGGCGGAAGCTCTGGAGATTGGGAGAGGGATCTCTTCTTCTACCTTTCTGTAGTTCTTGTAGTTGTATGTTTTCATTTGAATATTGGATTTTAGCCATGATAATGGTTGGCTAGAACCTCTTTGTTGTGGTTAGGGTCACGAACCCTTGTGAACCCCTGATACAATGGATTGAGTTTTTATTGATATATTTATCTTTTGAATTTCGTTCTATTCTGATCGTATTGTTATTGTTATTATTAGATCCGATCAATCTAGTAAGTGATAATAAATCTGAGGATTAGGGCCAACAAGAGGAATCTGCGGTCTTTTAATCCAGAAAGGGAATAGAACGACGGTATGAACATGATCTAGGGATAGACATGATTCATATTGTAGATGTTTTAATTATCGATCTTTATGCTTGATCTCATATAGGGCACCTCAAGGAATTAGGGTTCTATATGAGATTAAAGGGTTAATTCTTCAAGGGATTGAGAATTAACTACTGATACTTTTATCTGATAATTATCTAATTTCACGATATATATATTAATATTTAACTTAATCCAGAGTAAAAGGTGGGGATCATCGGTGAGTGTTCTCTAACTACAGCGTTTTTCTCATAAATTTCAAACCCTTGTTTTGTTGGATTCTTAATTATTCGAAAAGAACAAAAACACGTCTTTTATTTTACAAATCAAATTCTCACACAATCCTGACATTCGTGTTAAAAACCTCTTGGAATATTTAATTTTAAAAAGAATAGTTTAATTGATTAAGACACTATCTGTGGATACGAACTTTACTTATCATTTTATTACTTGCGCGATTCGGTACACTTGCCGATTCACGTCAAGTTTTTGGCGCCGTTGCCGGGGAGTGTTTTTCTAAAATCAATTAATCTTGATTTTAAAGATTAAATTGTTTTTATTTTATTTTTAATTTTATTTTTTTTGTTTTGAATCTGTGCTACTAATCTTTTCTCTGAAGTTGTATGCAAAGCAGTGCTTTTCTAAGGAGAAGCGAACGAATTGCTCAAAGAGAGAAGGAAAGAAAAAGGGCACAGACAACTCCCATTCCAGTAGCTGAAACCCTAGAGATGGCTGCTCCTAATCAGAATGCTGATCCTAGGATGAACACCATTCTCACGCCTATCTTTAACAGGCCCAATGCTGGAATTGTTCCACCAGAACTTGGGAACAATCAATGGGAGCTCAAGTCCAACATCATTCAGTTGGCCGAGAGAGAAAAGTATGGAGGAGAGGACAATGAAGATCCTCACAGATTTGTTGACAGATTTTTACGAATCTGTGACTCTACAAAGCCTCCACATGTTTCTGATGATGCAATACGATTGAGACTTTTTCCTTTTTCTGTTAAGGGAAAAGCTCTTGATTGGGTGGAAAGACAACCTGCTGATAGCATCATTTCTTGGGAAAACTTGTCTGAAAAATTCTTTGCAGAGTTCTTCCCCATGGAGAAATACAACAACATGGTGAATGATATCACCTCCTTCAAACAACAAATGGGAGAGACCATTTGCGCTTCTTGGAATAGATTCAAGGCTCTCATGAGAAAGGTTCCTCATTATAACGTATCTCAAGGGGACCAAGTGAGAACCTTTTTCAATGGTTGTCTACCGGAGACGAAACTGGTTATTAACACTGCAACAGGCGGTTCTTTGGGTGATAAGCTAGCTTCAGAGTCATATCATCTGATTGACAAGTTAGCTAAAAATGAGAATGAAACATCGACAAGGACAGGAAAAAGGGAAGTAGTGCCACTTAATGATAATAATGCAATGCTGGCAGAGCAAAAGTTGTTATCACAACAGATGTCTAATCTGAATGCAAAGTTTGAGAGGATGCAGCTTTCTAAAGTTCAAGCAAGTGCAGTTGTTCTTGACTGTGAATATTGTCATGAAGATCATGACACCAATGCTTGTTCTACATTGATGTCTTCAGATGCTGCTCAACAGGTGCAGGTAAATGGCATTTGGTATGATCAGCGCCCTAATCAGCAAAATTTCTCAAGGAATCAGAATAATTCTGCTGGCGGTAATAGTTACCAAAGGAAGAGTTATCAAGGTACTGGTTTAGATATGACATCTGACAACTATCTAAAACCACCACCTATTCCAAAAAGAGAGCCTTCCGACCTGGAGCGTTTAGTAGGAACATTAGCACAAAGTACTAACGCTTTCATGGAAGAGAGTAAGGCTAATCAAAAAAGCACCAATGCTTTCATTGAGGAAAGTAGAGCTGAGTCCAGGAACACTAAAGCTTCAATCAAGAACCTGGAATATCAGGTTGGTCAACTTGCCCAACAGTTATCTGATAGAGCTCCAGGTACCTTTCCTGGCAATACTACTACCAATCCCAAGGAAAATTGTATGGCAGTTATAACTAGAAGCGGGAAAGTGGTATCTTCCCCACCAAAACCTATAGAAGAGGAAGAGAAGGTTGAACAGGAGGAGAAGTCTGAAAAAGAAACTGAAAAGTCTCCTGAAATATTGAAACCGGCTGATGATGTGAAGGAGCAAGCTACTCTTCCAAAAGAAAAATTTGAACTTAGTGAAGAGTATCTTATGAAAATGGCACCTTATCCTAGAAGGTTGAAGCCAGAATTGAAAGCAAAAAGTTATGACAGATTTCTTGAGATTTTCAAGAAATTGCATGTGAACATTCCGTTTGCTGAAGCATTGGCTAATATGCCAAACTATGCAAAATTCATGAAAGATCTCCTTTCCAGGAAGCATAAGCTACAAGAGTGTCAGACAGTTGCACTTACTGAGAAGTGCAGTGCTATTATCACTAGGAAGTTTCCTCCTAAACTTCGTGATCCTGGAAGCTTCAACATTGAAATTGAAATTGGAGATACAAAGATTGGCAAAGGTTTGTGTGATTTAGGGGCGAGCATTAATCTGATGCCCTTATCTGTTTGTAAAGCCTTGGGGATTACTGAATTGAAGCCTACTTTGGTTTCTCTTCAGCTTGCTGATAGATCCTTAAGGAAGCCAAGTGGTATAGTCGAAGATGTTCTTGTAAAAATTGACAAGTTCATCTTTCCGGCTGATTTTATTGTGCTTGATATGGAGGTAGAGAATGAAATGCCTCTCATATTGGGTAGACCTTTCCTGGCCACAGCCCGTGCAATGATTGATGTAGAGCAGGGAAAGCTGGTGCTAAGGATGAATGAAGACACAATCACTGTCAATGTCTTTGATGCAATAAAAAGACCATATGATGATAGTGATTGTTTTGAAATTAATGTCTTAGAAGAGGTGATACATGAAGATAAAACTCCCTTGCAAGAATTGACTGTTGAATTGCAAGAGAGAGATCATATCCCTTTTGAGGAAGACATTAAAGTTGCTGATGAGTTGCTTGAACAAATGACATCTGACAAAGAAATAGGTGCTCCTAAAGTTGATCTTAAGGAGTTACCTCCTACTCTAAAGTATATGTTCCTGGGGGATAATGAAACATATCCAGTGATCATAAATAACAGGTTATCTGCTAATGATGAGAAGAAACTGAAACAAGTTCTTTTAAAGCACAAGACTGCTTTAGGATGGTCCATGGTTGATCTAAAAGGTATAAGTCCTTCCTTCTGTACGCATAAAATTCTCATGGAGAATGATATCAAACCTGTAAGGCAGCCTCAGAGGAGATTAAACCCCATGATGAAAGAAGTAGTGAGAAAAGAAGTGGTCAAACTTCTTGATGCAGGTATGATTTATTCAATATCAGATACTGCATGGGTAAGTCCTGTACAAACTGTGCCTAAGAAAGGGGGTGTCACTGTGGTGAAGAATGATAAGGATGAGCTAATCTCTACCAGGACAATTACTGGTTGGCGGATGTGTGTTGACTATAGAAGGCTTAATGAAGCAACTAGGAAGGATCATTTTCCTCTTCCTTTTGTGGATCAAATGCTAGAAAGGTTGGCGGGTCATTCTTATTATTGTTTTCTTGATGGATACAATGGTTATAATCAAATTTCAGTGACTCCTGAAGATCAGGAGAAGACAGCATTCACTTGTCCTTTTGGCATTTTTGCCTATAGGAGGATGCCGTTTGGGTTATGCAATGCACCTGCTACTTTTCAAAGGTGCATGTTATCAATTTTCTCAGATATGGTAGAAAGGTTCTTGGAGGTATTCATGGATGACTTTTCGGTCTTTGGCTCTTGTTTTGATGATTGCTTAGGCAACTTATCTAAAGTACTGAGAAGATGCCAAGAGACAAACCTGGTTCTCAACTGGGAGAAATGTCACTTCATGGTCCAAGAAGGCATTGTGCTTGGACACAAAATTTCTAAGGAAGGTATAGAAGTTGATAGAGCAAAATTGATGCTCATTGAAAAACTACCTCCTCCAATTAATGTTAATGGAGTGAGAAGTTTCCTTGGTCATGCTGGCTTTTATAGAAGATTCATCAAGGATTTCTCTAAAATTGCCAAGCCATTAAGTCAACTTCTAATGAAAGACAATGAGTTTGTTTTCAATGATGCTTGCCTTAAAGCATTTAATTTGCTAAAGGAAAAGCTCACTACTGCTCCTGTCTTGGTATCTCCTGATTGGAGTATGCCGTTTGAGTTGATGTGTGACGCTAGTGATCTTGCTATTGGTGCTGTTCTTGGGCAGAGAAGGAACAAACTGTTGCATGTAATTTACTATGCTAGCAAAGTTCTGAATGAAGCACAGGTGAACTATGCAACAACAGAGAAGGAGATGCTTGCTGTGGTCTATGCACTTGATAAATTTAGACCATATCTCCTTGGTGCCAAGACCATCATCTTCACTGATCACGCAGCCATAAAGTATTTGATCTCTAAACAAGATGCCAAACCAAGACTGTTAAGGTGGATGTTATTGTTTCAGGAGTTTGATTTAGAGATAAAAGACAAGTCGGGGATGGAGAATAAAGTTGCTGATCACTTGTCAAGAATCCGAGAGAAGAACCTGCAAGATGATCCTGCTATAGAGATCAACGATTCTTTTCCGGATGCACAAGTTCTTGCGATCTCTTTGAATTTGTCTGAAAAACCAATTTTTGCACTGCATGTGGAACCATGGTTTGCTGATTTTGTAAATTTTAAGGTAATCAAGAAAATACCTCCTAATTTCACAAAGCAACAAGTGAAAAAGTTCTTATATGATGCTAGGAGGTATGTATGGGATGATCCATTCCTGTATTTCCAATGTGTTGATGGAATCTTGAGAAGATGTGTATCAGAATTGGAAATCAAGGGGATTTTATGGCATTGTCACAATTCTGATTATGGTGGCCATTTTGGTGGAAACAGAACTGCCCAGAAGGTGTTGCAAAGTGGGTATTATTGGCCTACTCTTTTCAAAGATGCCAGAGAGTATGTTGAAAAGTGTGAAAGATGCCAGAAGACAGGGAACATTTCCCGAAAAGATGAAATGCCTCTAAACACTATTATGGAGGTAGAATTATTTGATTTATGGGGGATTGACTTCATGGGACCATTCCCATCTTCCTATTCCAACCAGTATATTTTGGTAGCTGTTGACTACGTTTCTAAGTGGGTTGAGGCAACAGCTCTTCCTACTAATGATGCCAAGGTGGTTGTGAATTTCCTGAGGAAGAATATCTTTACCAGGTTTGGAGTGCCGAGAGCAATCATAAGTGATGGAGGCTCTCATTTTTGTAATAAGCAGTTTGAGAATCTGTTAGCCAAGTATGGTGTCAGGCATAAGGTTGCTACGCCTTATCATCCGCAGACTAGTGGCCAAGTGGAAGTTTCCAACAGGGAACTGAAACGAATCCTTGAAAAGACTGTTAGTATTTCTCGGAAGGATTGGTCGAAGAGACTGGATGATGCACTGTGGGCATACCGAACTGCATACAAGACTCCGATAGGAATGTCTCCCTATCAGCTTGTGTACGGGAAAGCTTGTCACTTACCTGTGGAGCTTGAACATAGAGCCTTTTGGGCTATTAAATTCTTAAACTTTGATGCCACAGCAGCTCTTGAGAAACGAAAGTTTCAACTGTTAGAGCTTGATGAGTTTAGGAATTCGGCTTTTGAAAGCTCCAGAATTTATAAAGAAAAAGCCAAGAAATATCATGATAGCAAAATTGTACACAAGGAGTTTGAGCCTGGCCAGCAGGTGTTGTTGTACAACTCCCGATTGAAACTTTTTCCAGGGAAGTTGAAATCCAGGTGGACAGGACCTTTTGTGGTTAAAAAGGCCTTTCCATATGGTACTGTTGAAATATCTTCCATGGAAGAAGACAGACCCTTCAAGGTCAATGGCTCTAGGTTGAAGTTCTTCCATGGAGGACCAGTGGTGAAACAGGTTGTGGCCTTGCGCCTTAATTCCATTGCAACTTAAATGAGGTAACCGTCAGGCTCGGGACGTTAAACACGCGCTAGTTGGGAGGCAACCCAACATTTCTATCCTTTTAATTCTATTTTGTTTTCCATTATTTAATTTTAGGTACCCAGAAAAAAAAAAGTAAAAAAAGTGAAAGAGAAAAGTGGAAATCCAGTGAGTCTACGCTTGAAGCGTAGAACTCTACGCTTCAAGCGTAGAGAAGAAAAAAAAAGAACAGTGGGTCTACGCTCCAAGCGTAGAACCCTACGCTTCGAGCGTAGAAAAGGTGATTAAGCAGAGGCTGAGCGCTCCAAGCGTAGGAACCCACGCTTGGAGCGCAGGAAATTCAAGAGGACAGTAGTCCCACGCTTCAAGCGTAGAACCCTACGCTTGAAGCGTGGGATGGGAATTCGGAAGGTCAGAGGCAGAGGGTCTACGCTTCAAGCGTAGGACCCTACGCTTGAAGCGTAGATGGGGAATTTGGAACGACAGTATGTCTACGCTTGAAGCGTAGAATTCTTTACGCTTCAAGCGTAGAACAGGGTTTAAGTGCAAACCCTATTCTTTCCCCCCCCTCACCCTTCTTCTTCCATCCCTCATTTTTCCCTCACCATCTCCCCTCTCACTCATTCCCCTTTCCATCTTCCCCTCTCACCACACACACCCACACACACACACTCCTTCTTCTTCCCCCTTCATCTTTTCCTCCCCCATTCACCATCCACACACACCACCACACACCACCCGTGCACCACCACCATCTCCCACCACTGTTCATCTTCTCCACATTCATATTTCTCATTGACATTGGGAAGACTTTTACTTGGGTTTGGGACCAATTTTCTGCATAAGTTTCGATCAAAATGGCTGGAGACAAGGTAACCATCCATTATCTCTTTTCTTTCATTACTTGATGATGGTTGCAAGTGTAGGAGAGGTATGATTTCGATATTTTAAATTGATTGCATGTGGTATGTGTTTGTTCATATTGGGATTAAGTGCTGGTAAAATGCTGTTTAACTTTTGCTGAAAATATACGGTGCTATTTTTTGTATAGATGCAAGGGTTGTTCATAATAATGCTGGTGTTAGTCATGTAATGTTTTGATATAACTGTTGATTGCATGATTAATGGGGTTGGGACTGTTGATTTGAGTAGATGGTTGAAATTAAATCTGGGAATTAAGCTGAATGTTGTCATGAAAAGTGAACTGGATTTTTTGCTGATAATATTTATTATGCCACCATGTATTGGGAACTTTTCTGATTTTCAGGAAAAAAAGATGAAAAAGGGTACAGAAGGGTCATCTGTTACTAAAAGACCCCGCACAAACTTTGACTCCAGAAGGTTTCTGTCCGCTGAAAAGCAGGACTTTTATGAAACCAAGCTGCAGAGTAAAAATGTGATTAAAGAGAGGGGGTTTGATTTGGGAAATCTCCTGCTTTTTGATGATATTTATTCAGTAGTCCAAAGGAGACGATGGAGGACACTGGTGACCTTCCCACAGGACAGTTCTGGGCGAATCCTCAGAGAATTCTTAGCCAATGCTGATAAGGCAACTGTCAATGCCACCCGAAAGAGCTGGGTGAGAGGGAAGGAAGTACCCTTTGATGCTGAAACAATTGAAGCATTCCTGCAAACATCATACGACCCTACTGCTGAGTGTGAATTTGTCCGATTATTCAATATGATGCAGCCGTCGGAAGGATATTATCGGGAAGAGATGCCTCTCATTGCTGATGAGATCCGGGAGAAGATAACCAGTCCATTCTCTGAATGGAAATTTAGACAGGGTCTCACCAATGTACCCGAAAAATTCACTAGACTCTGCCTTACTGGTGAGGCTATCAGTTGGCATACTTTTGTGAATGCTACGGTCATTCCCTCTACAAACAAAAGTGATGTCAATGTCGAGAGGGCTGTCTTATACTACGTGCTGATGGGGGACAGAAATCTGAACATGGCTGCTATTCTCTCTGACAGAATTGTCCATCTGATCACTCAAAGCAAGGACAATAGTCTGTTGGCTCACAGCTCCTTGATCTCTCATCTATGTATTCGAGCTGGGGTTGAAATTCCCGCTTCTGAGCCATTGGATGTGAAGGCTGAAAAGCCTATGACAAAGACTGCTTTGGGAGGTTATTACAAGGAATCAGAGAAACATGCAGCATGGCTTCTAAACAGCCAAGGCAATCCTATACCTCCTCCAGACCCACAGGATCCGTCAGTACCTCAGGCACCTCCAGCACCCCAGACATCTGCAGCATCATCCTCTGCTCGCCAGCCACTCTATGAGGACTCTCCCATCATACTGGAAATGCATGCTATGATGAAGGCCATGTGCCTGAAGATGGGGATTGATCCAGCAGATCCTCCTAGTTCCTTCCAGCAGTACACCATGGAGGAGTGATCACTGGATGTTTTTTATTTTTCTCTCAGACTTTGTTAATTTTAATTTTTAATTTTGTTTTTAAATGACCAATAGGATTTTGTTAGGGTCAATGCTACTTTTTGGATATGAACATCTAAGGGTATTTTTCACTGTTTTGCTGATACAATATTGTTAATGATGTGTGTTTCAATTGCGCAGCTGTTCTTAATTGATTATACTTAGTTATTGCTGGGGACAGCAATTTCTAAAATCTGGGAATGGTGGTTAGCCTTGCCCACCTGATCATGCACTATAGCTGCAATTGTGGAACCACACTTCATTTCAGGGGAGATATTCGAACCAATTTACGTTTTCATTTTTAAATATCTGTCTTGGTTATAGTGACTTTAAAAATTCAGCAAATTTTTTTGGAATATGCATGTGTTTGGAATATGCCTGTTGATAATCTCAGATCTAGGTGTTGCTTTCCTAACAAATGATTGAGTTCATCTTAGGAAGTACATTAAGTTTTGAAAATTTTGGCATGATATCACTTGGCATGAGTAGATTTTATGATTGTTCGTCTGTCTGAATTGTGTGCTAGAATACATGATATGCCTGATATCTTTTTGAGAATCTAGTCTGAAATCATAGCCTTTGAGGTTTGAGCCTATACAGTAATTTTTTTTTCTGAGAGGCTTCACTGTGGTAACACTCTAGAACTTGGTCTGTTTCTCTACAAGGCATGCATTTTAACTGATATGATAAGGCAGTTTGTTCTTGATAGCCCTGGCCATATAGCTCACCTATATAAATGATTTTTCCATTGTTATCCCCTTGAGCCAAGCCTGTTCATTGATAATTTACCGGAATGTTGCTTAGCCTATATCCATGTTAACTTACCTTAAGTGAGATTGAATTGCTGATTCTTCTCAAAGAGAAAAGAAAATGTCTAAGGTAAGCTCCACTACACTAAGCAAATTGAAAAGGGAAAAAGAAAATTGGAAAAAAAAGAGAGGAAGAAACAGAAAAATTCAGAAAAAGGAAAAGAAAAATGCGGGTGAAGCATTGTGAATAAAAGTGGTCAACATAGGAATTGACTTCCCGAAATTCTGTGGGCAAGTTAGTGGAGCAAAACTGATGAGTTGAAATTATATAAATTATGTTGTCTTCAGTTTTTCAATCTCATAGTGTTTGAAGCCACTTTCCATATAAATTCCTACCTTTAGCCAGGCCAAATTAAAACCATTGAAAAGTCCTTTTGATCAGTTAATGCATGCGTTTGAATCCTTCATTTTTAAGGATCTTGAGAATATGATCAAGCCTATGGCAGTGTTACGGCTGTGATGGTTGTGTATGTCTGATACCCTAAAAACACCAGAGTGGGAGTGATATATTTTGTCTTGGTGAGGGATATTCAGACTACATTCATTATTTTTCAGAGAAGTAAGGGCATCGTTAAAAATTCTTGCAGTGATTCAGTCAGGCATGACATAGTAATTTCTTCAATTGTTTGGATGATATTGTGCTGAAATACTGCTGTACATTTTTCTAAGTTTGAATCAGTTTATTGCTGAGGACAGCAATGTCTAAATCTGGGAATTGTTTGATATGCTCCCAGCATATATACTTTTATAGATCAAAAAAGCATGAAATCAGATCTAAAACTGTGTATAAAGGTGTATATGTGGTGAAATTATTGAATAAAAATTGTCAGACACTCTCTCACTCAAATTCTTCATGTTTATAGGAGAAAAAGGACAAATAAAGGAGCAGGAAGAAAATCAGACAGAAGCTCCACGCTTCAAGCGTTCAATTCAACGCTTGAAGCGTAGGAAAAGACCCCAAGACAGTGAGTCTACGCTTCAAGCGTAGAACCCTACGCTTGAAGCGTAGACAAGGAGAAAAGTGGCAGAAGCTCCACGCTTGGAGCGTGGATCCTGCGCTCCAAGCGTAGGGTTGAAATGGACAGCTGTCAGTTGCGAGGAAAGGAGAATTCTGAGGTGTATAAAAAGGGCACAAGGCAACCCTAAAGACACACTTTTTCATTCAGGACAAATTCTAGGTCATTCGGAGGCGGAAACTCTGGAGATTGGGAGAGGAATCTCTTCTTCTACCTTTCTGTAGTTCTTGTAGTTGGATGTTTTATTTGAATATTGGATTTTAGCCATGATAATGGTTGGCTAGAACCTCTTTGTTGTGGTTAGGGTCACGAACCCTTGTGAACCCCTGATACAATGGATTGAGTTTTTATTGATATATTTATCTTTTGAATTTCGTTCTATTCTGATCGTATTGTTATTGTTATTATTAGATCCGATCAATCTAGTAATTGATAATAAATCTGAGGATTAGGGCCAACAAGAGGAATCTGCGGTCTTTAATCCAGAAAGGGAATAGAACGACGGTATGAACATGATCTAGGGATAGACATGATTCATATTGTAGATGTTTTAATTATCGATCTTTATGCTTGATCTCATATAGGACACCTCAAGGAATTAGGGTTCTATATGAGGTTAAAGGGTTAATTCTTCAAGGGATTGAGAATTAATTACTGATATTTTTATCTGATAATTATCTAATTTCACGATATATATATTGATATTTAACTTAATCCAGAGTAAAAGGTGGGGATCATCGGTAAGTGTTCTCTAACTGCAGCGTTTTTCTCATAAATTTCAAACCCTTGTTTTGTTGGATTCTTAATTATTCAAAAAGAACAAAAACACGTTTTATTTTACAAATCAAATTTCCACACAATCCTGACATTCGTGTCAAAAACCTCTTGGAATATTTAATCTTAAAAAGAATAGTTTAATTGATTAAGACACACTCTCTGTGGATACGAACTTTACTTATC
>JAVKPL010011267.1:0-49696 GCA_032173675.1 Gastrolobium villosum
GTAGGAATAACATCAAACACATGGTGTGCGCAAATATTTTGAACAATTAAAATCCTCAAGCCACACCAGATTTTTCCAAACATGCTTATAACAATGGAATATGAAAACAAGGCAGCATGAATCATATTAGATTTTACCTTTCCTCCAGCCATTGATGAAAATCCTTATTTAGAGATCAAAAACCCACGAATTCCACAGTAATGGTGATGCACGGTGGTTAAACGAAAAGAAGAGGGAATGAGTGAAGAATGTGGTGATGTGTGGTGGTGAGTGGATGAGAAGAGGGGGAGAGGAAGAATGATGGTAGAGAAATAGAATAGAAGAAGAAAAAGAGAGGAAGAGGGGGAGAGGAGGGAGTGACGGCTGTTGGCTATGGAGAGGATGCTGAGAGTGAGAGAATGGTAATGATGGGTGTGTGAGTGGTTTAGGGTTTTTAATAAAAAACCCACGACTTTTCAGATTCACGCTTGAAGCGTGAATCTCACGCTGGAAGCGTGAAGCCTTCTGACTACTCACGCTTGTAGCGTGAACTTCACGCTATCAGCGTGGAGGTGTCTGTTTTCTGACGCTAACAGCGTGACGGTTGACGCTCTTAGCGTGGCGGTCACTGGATGTTCACGCTTCAAGCGTGACGGTCTTCAGCACCTTCACGCTCACAGCGTGACGGTTCCTGTTTATTCACGCTCGAAGCGTGGATCTCACGCTATGAGCGTGAGATCTACTGTTTTGTCACGCTGGAAGCTTGAAATTCACGCTGTCAGCGTGGAAACCACTTTTTTTTTTTTTTTTTTCAGAACATTACCCCTGTTGGGTTGCCTCCCAATGAGCGCTTGTTTAATGTCACGAGCCTGACAGTAATCATTTAAGATTTAGGAGAAGATAAAGGGACAGAAATTGTGTCCCTATAAATATCTCCACCATGATAAACTTTCAATCGACACCCATTGACCTTGAAAGGTCTTTCTGTGTTAAGAGGGGAAATCTCAACTGTCCCATATGGGAATATCTTTTTAATTACAAAAGGACCAGACCAACGAGATTTTAACTTGCCCGGAAATAACCTTAATCGGGAGTTATATAAGAGTACCTGCTGTCCTGGCTTAAACTCCTTAGGCTGAATCCTTTTGTCATGCCATTTCTTTGTCTTTTCTTTATAAATTCTGGCATTCTCATAAGCTCCTAGCCTAAACTCATCCAACTCGTTCAATTGCAGCAATCTTTTAGCATTAACTTTTGAGGGCTCAAAATTTAAAAATTTAATAGCCCACAAAGCCCTATGCTCCAATTCTACAGGAAGATGACAGGATTTACCATAAACCAATTGGAATGGTGACATACCTATTGGTGTTTTGAACGCAGTCCGGTATGCCCAAAGTGCATCATCCAGTTTCTTAATCCAATCCTTCCTTGAGTTATTCACTGTTTTTTCTAAAATCCTCTTCAGCTCTCTATTGGAGATTTCCACTTGTCCGCTGGTCTGGGGATGGTATGGTGTTGCCACCTTGTGAGTAACACCATATTTTGTAAGCAAACTTTCAAATTGCTTATTACAAAAATGGGTTCCTCCATCACTGATGATTGCACGAGGGACCCCAAAGCGGGTGAAAATATTCCTTCTTAAGAAGGAAATCACCACTCTTGCATCATTTGTGGGTGATGCAATTGCTTCTACCCACTTGGATACATAATCCACAGCCACCAAGATGTATTGATATGAGTAAGACTTAGGAAATGGTCCCATGAAGTCAATTCCCCATACATCAAAAAGTTCCACTTCTAATATACAGTTGAGAGGCATCTCATCCTTTCGTGAAATATTCCCAGTTCTCTGGCATCTATCACACTTCTCCACAAAATTCCGTGTATCTTTAAAGATTGTTGGCCAATAATAGCCACTTTGCAATATTTTTTGCACGGTTCGGTTAGTTCCAAAATGACCCCCGTAATCAGATGCGTGGCAATGCCACAGAATATCCGATATCTCGAATTCAGCAACACACCTTCGAATAATACCATCAGCACATTGGAAATATAAAAATGGATTATCCCAATGGTACCTCCTTGCATCATGTAAGAATTTTTTCTTTTGTTGCCAAGTCAGATCATCTGGAATTGTACCAGCAGCCTTGTAATTTGCAAGATTTGCAAACCATGGATGCATTATTATTGCCATCACTTGTTCATCAGGGAAGAACTCATTGATCTCAACTTCAGGTCCTTCTTGTAATTGCTTATCTTGAATTCTTGACAGATGATCAGCAACTTTATTTTCCACTCCAATTTTGTCCCTAATTTCTAAATCAAACTCTTGAAACAAAAGCATCCATCGCAACAATCTTGGCTTTGCATCTTGCTTGCTCATTAAATGCTTAATAGCAGCATGATCAGTAAAAACAACAACTTTAGAGCCTATCAGGTAAGACCTAAATTTGTCCAATGCATAAACTACTGCAAGCATTTCTTTTTCAGTAGTGGCATAATTTGCTTGTGCCTCATTAAAGACTTTGCTTGCATAGTAAATAACATGTAACAATTTATTCTTACGCTGACCAAGGACTGCACCCATAGCGTATGCGCTCGCATCGCACATGAGTTCAAAAGGAAGATTCCAATCTGGTGCTATCAGAACTGGTGCTGTGGTTAGCTTTTCTTTTAATGCATTGAATGCATCAAGACAAGCTTCATCAAACAGAAACTCTTTGTCTTTTACCAACAGCTGGCTAAGAGGTTTTGCAATTTTCGAGAAATCCTTGATGAATCTTCGATAAAATCCTGCATGACCTAAAAAACTTCGCACCCCATTAATGTTAACGGGAGGAGGAAGTTTTTCAATAAGCATCAACTTAGCCTTATCAACTTCAATGCCCTGTTTGGAAATCTTATGGCCCAATACTATGCCATCTTGTACCATAAAATGGCATTTTTCCCAATTAAGCACTAAATTAGTTTCCTGACATCGCTTCAAAACTTTAGCTAAATTAACTAAGCATGAATCAAAGCAGGAACCAAACACAGAAAAATCATCCATAAAAACCTCTAAATTTTTTTCTACCATATCAGAAAAGATAGAAAGCATACACCTTTGGAATGTTGCAGGTGCATTGCAGAGGCCAAATGGCATTCTTCTGTAAGCAAAGATTCCAAATGGGCATGTGAAAGCTGTCTTTTCCTGATCCTCTGGTGCTACTGGAATTTGATTGTATCCGGAATATCCATCCAAGAAACAATAAAAAGCGTGACCCGCTAATCTTTCCAGCATTTGATCAATAAATGGAAGGGGAAAATGATCCTTCCTGGTGGCTGAATTTAGCCTCCTATAATCTACACACATCCTCCAACCTGTGATAGTTCTTGTGGGAATCAGCTCATTTTTTTCATTTTTAATGACAGTTAATCCTCCCTTTTTAGGGACTGTCTGTACTGGACTTACCCAAGCAGTGTCAGAAATGGGGTAAATCATTCCAGCATCCATGAGTTTCATCACCTCTTTTCGAACTACTTCTTTCATTGTTGGGTTTAATCTTCTCTGAGGCTGCCTCAGTGGTTTGATATTATCTTCCATCAAAATCTTATGAGTACAGAAGGAAGGATTTATTCCCCTCAGATCAGAGATAGACCACCCAATAGCTGTCTTGTGTTCTTTGAGTATTTTCAATAGCTTCTCTTCTTCAGATGGAGACAAATCTTTACTGATGATGACTGGGTAATCTTTTGTGTCTCCCAGAAAGGCATATTTAAGAGTGTGAGGTAACTCTTTTAATTCAACCTTTGGTGTTCTAGAGATTATTTCTTCTTCTTTTTCCAGTACCTCAAAGACAGTTCCTTGTTTTTCTTGAGGGGCTTCTTCATCTAAGTCATCGAACTCTTCTTCATTTTCTATATCACCAATGTTCACTTCCTTGACTGCTTCTTCAATCACATCAAGTTTGAAACAGTCATTGTGGTCGGATGAGTTCTTCATAGCTTTGAACACGTTGATTGTAACTGTCTCATCATTCATACGTAGCTCGAGCTTCCCTTGTTCAACATCAATCATAGCTCTAGCTGTAGCTAAAAATGGCCTTCCAAGTAGAAGAGGTATTTCACTCTCTTCTTCCATATCCAACACAATGAAGTCTGCAGGGAAGATGAACCTGTCAACTTTGACAAGTACATCTTCAATGACTCCGTTAGGTTTTCTCAGTGAACGGTCTGCCAATTGTAAGGAAACCTTTGTTGGCTTAAGTTCAGAGATTCCTAAAGCTTTGCATAGTGAAAGTGGCATCAAGTTTATGCTTGCCCCAAGATCACATAATGCTCGACCAACATCAACGTTGCCTATAGCAATTGGAATGTTAAAGCTTCCTGGATCTTGAAGCTTTGGTGGAAACTTCTTTGTTATGATGGCACTACATTCTTCAGTTAGTGCAACTGTTTCACATTCCTGCAACTTATGTTTTCTAGACAATAAATCTTTCATAAACTTAGCATAATTTGGCATGTTAGCAAGAGCTTCAGCAAATGGAATATTAATATGCAGTTTTTTAAAAATATCTAAAAACCTGGCATAATGTTGTTTCTGCACTTGCTGCTTAAGCTTCATGGGATAAGGTACTTCCTGAAAACGAGAAAAATCATTTGTTGGTTTTGGAGTCTCAACAGCTTTCTCCTTTTCCTTCTTCTTGTCTTGCTTTGCAGGTTCTTCATGCTCTTTGATCGATGGTTCTTCCTCTTTCTCTACCTCCTTCAATGGTTCATCTACCTTTTTTGGCTGGACCATTTTAGGCTTTTCTTGAGGAGTGATCACAATTCCACTTCTAGTAACAATGGAATTACAATCCTCCTTGGGATTTGCAATTGTATCTCCAGGAAACTGCCCCGGAGTTCTGTCAGCTAATTGTTTGGACAGCTGTCCTATTTGAGTCTCCAGATTCCGAATGGAGGCATCTTGATTTTTGTGATAAGCCCTGGTTTCCTTCATGAAAGCACTTGTACTTTCCATGTGATCATTTGTAGTCTTAGAAAGCTGTAGCATGACTTTCTCTAAATCAGATGGCTCTTTTTGTGGGAGAGGAGGAGGTTGTAGGAAGTTATTGGATTTATAATCCAAACCTCCCCCTTGATTTCTTCTTTGAAAATTGTTTCCTTGACCACTGTTCTGATTCCTTTGATATCCCTGATTGTTTTGTGGTGGCCTTGGATCATACCACACTCCATTAACCTGGAATGCATCAGCTCCCATAAGTGTGGGACACTCATTGGATTCATGGTCCTCCGTACAATACTCACAAGTAATTGAGTTAACTTGACTTGTGGATAATCGCATTTTGTCCAACTTAGCATTCATGTTTGCTAATTGTTGTGAAATCACCTTCTGTTCAGCTAAGGAAGCATCTTGATTTCCAAGTTGTAGAATTCCCCTTTTTACTTGAGTTGATTGAGTGGACTGGACTTCTGTTGAGGAATTTTCATTTCGTGCCATGTAGTCAATCAACTCTAAAGTTTCTGCTGCAGTCTTTCTTCCTATGGTTCCTCCAGCTGCACCATTGACAATCATTCTTGTGTCTGGTGTCATTCCATTGTAGAAAACCCTAACCTTCTTCTCATTTGGAAAGTCATATTGAGGGCACTTTCTGATCAATTCTTGGAATCTTGTCCATGCTGCACAAAGGGTCTCTCCCGGTTGTTGAATAAAATTGGTGATTTCATTCACCAACTTGTTGTATTTTTCCCGAGAGAAATGTTCAGCAAAGAACTTGGCTGCCAACTCATCCCATGTTCTTATGCTATTAGGGGGTTGTCGGTCCAACCACCTAAGACTCTTCCCTATTAATGCAAAAGGAAACAATCGGAGTCGGATTGCATCATCAGATACCCCATTATGTTTAGTGGTGTCACAGATTCTTAAAAATCTGTCCATGAAGTCATGAGGATCTTCATAATCTTCACCACCAAAAGGAGTCTTTTCCACCAGGTTGATAAGAGAAGGGTTGATATCAAAATTGTTGGCTTGAATATGAGGCCGGACAACACTAGAATTCGGCCTTGTAAACATAGGAGCCAAAATTGACTCCATCAACTCTGGTGCAGGAGGCTGATTGTTGGGACCTCCTCCATCATTATTATGGTTTGCCATATCTTTTGTGGATTGATCAGGTTCAATTATCGGGTCTTCCCAAATTATCTGCTTGGCAACTTTTCTTAATTTCCTTTCGGCTCTTGTGATTTCTGGATCAAACACAAGATCTTCAGGAGCAAGTCTACCTCGCATAAACTTAAAGAAAATGATCAGTAATACCTGTAAAAATGCAGGTTAAGATAGAACAAACCCTAAAATGACAATTAAATAAAAACAATATTCAAGCTCAAAGATCAACGGTTATTTATAATATTGGAATTTACAATCCCCGGCAACGGCGCCAAAAACTTGTTGCGAACTCGGCAAGTATACCGATCGTTCCAAGTAATAAAAGTGATGAAGTAGAGTATCGTCTCCACAGGGATTGTAGACCAAGTACTATAATAACCAGTCCCCTTAAGTTGAACGGATCAAAAGAGGGTAGCAATAATTGTTGGTTTAAAAACAAAAAGTAAATTAAAAAGTAAATTGCGTATTTTTAGGGTTTTCTGAAGAAAGAGATGAAGGGAGATTGAATTATAAGAGATTGTGAAAAACAATTGTGAAAAGATTGCAGTAAGAGTACGAACACCTGTCTGATCCCCACCTTGTAATCTGAATATAAATTTACAAATGAATTACTCTTTTGATCAAACGATTCACCATCTTTTATTTAATTGGTTAAGCCCTAATCCCTTAGTGATCTTAACCTTATTAACCCTATTAGAACCCTAATCCCTTAGTGATTCCTTTTCAAGTTAATCATGCAATTCGGTGAATCTTTCGCGTTTGCGGTTCATGTAGCCTATCCCTAGTGCGTACATGAACAACTATTTTCCTCCTGTTCGGGAATTAGGATCCCAATATCCCTATTGTGAATCCTAACCCTGGTGATCTGTTAGAATGATCAGATCTAAAAGATCAATGAGATGAAGAGCGAAGGGAAATAGATGCAAAAGGATAAACATATATAAATCAGATCCAAACTACAAGGGGTTCACATTCAGGGTTGTGACCCTTACCACAATACTAAGATCTAGCCAACCATATTCATGGCTGATCTCAAATAAAATTCAACAAGAAAGTAAATTACAAGAATGAACGAAGAACGAACGACGAACAGCCTCCTCTCTCTCCAATGGCGGTCTCTTCTAGGTTTAGAAATCAGTGTCTTTTCAGAATTTGCACCTCCTTATTTATAAGACCAACATCTTATCTTTTATTCCACTTTTGCCCTTTGATAGTTCAGCTGTAGCTTTTATAACCCACGCTTGCAGCGTCAATCTCACGCTGTGAGCGTGGATGCCTCTGTCATCCCACGCTTGCAGCGTTAATCTCACGCTGTGAGCGTGGATGCCTCTGTAATTCCATGCTTGCAGCGTCAATCTCACGCTGTGAGCGTGGATCTTACTCTTGGCCAATCCTCATTTTCCTTCCAGATTTGTTTGTTTTTCCTGAAATTTGAGCATAAAATCAGTTAAACACTCTTGAAAGTGGAATTTAAGGATTACAATAAGAACCATTGCATTTTAGATGAGGAATAGTTCATTATTCTTCTCTTTTTGGCTTGAATTTATTTATGTGCTGACGGCACATCAGCCGGCATATCCCATTTCTACCCCTAAGTTCTTAAGCCAGTAAGATCGGTCTAGTAATAAATGATAGAGTTGGCAAAAATGATCTAACCCGTCGGGTTGGCTCGTAACCCGCCTGAGCCAGGTGGGGTTGGGAAAAATGAGCTGCCAATCCTAGCCAACTCGACCCGAGCCAGCTCATGAAAAAATGAGCCAGCTAGCGGGTTGAGTTTTATTTATTATAAAAAAATACAAAATATAATATATAAAAATGGACAAAACCCACACATGTTGTCATCATCTTTCTTCCTTCTCTAAACCTAAGTCCCTAATCTTCTCATATCCCTGTCATTTTTATATTGTTAGGCCGTGCCGGCTCTGTTTGGTTCAAATATATTACCCACTTAGTAGCGAGTGGTTCTGATTGTTTCTTGATATTGGTGCAAGTTTGTTGTGAAGAAAATTCAAAACTAGAATATTTTGCTTTTATTTCTCATTTTTAATCCTTTGTTGCTTTGTTTAAGCTGATGGAAGTCACATGGATGGTGCATTAATACTACAAGTTTATTTTTTTATAAAAATACTACAAGTTTATTTAAATAGGCTGAAAACGAGTCATCCCGCGAGCAATTCTCAAGCCAACTCGTGAGCCAATTTTCGAGCCAACTTGCGAGCTATTTTTTCAAGGCAACCCACGAGCCATATATTTTAGCAAACCCGCGAGCAACCCTAACCCGATTAAGGTCGGGTTGAGTTAGGTTTTCTGACTCTTTTTCTTTTGAGCTAACCCTAACCCGACTCATTCTTTTCGGGTTGCATGCGGGTTGTGCTGGGTCTAGTCGGGTTGGCCCTTTTTGCCAACCCTAATAAAGGGTTTGGATATGTTATGATTGGTTGTGTGTTCAATTCCCACTTATACGAGAGAAAAAAAATGTGCTCCTCGTCACTTTCCAAACAACTAATTAATTTTACACTTAAAAATATATTAAAAAATATAATAAAGTCACAATTCTAATTAATAATTTAAAATTCTGAAAACGTTCAGTGAAATTAAGTTAAAGGAATTTAAAAAAAAATACATAAATATTTTGATAAAATACTAATGCATATATTCAAATTGTACATTGCATCCAATCATATATATGCATTATAATTTTTTTTAAGTAATTAAATTTTTTATTTTAAACTAACGTTATTTTACAATTACTTTTAATATTTTTTAATTTATCTAAAATTATTCTACATTTACAACGTTTAAAGGTATAAATTGTTCAAAGACTTGTGGAATTATCTTTAGAGAATTAAATATAAAAATATGACATCTACATATTTAATACAAGTTTTAAACTAATATTTTGGACAGTATTAATTCTACGGAAAATGTGACTTTTGCTCTTATTTTGTGCCATTTTTTGCTTTTTTTTTAATACTATATAATTAGAGCTGAGAATCTTACATAAGTTATCTTAAAACACACCCAATAGTCAATTTTCACTCTCACAAACTTCCTTTTACTTCTTTCCCGCAACTTTTGATTTTTTTTTTTAATCCAAAAAATATTAGATGCTAAGAAACATACTTTAAAACTTATCCAAAATTAACATGACAGGTATATTATTCCTCATAATGTAATCATATTCTTTGGTAGAAAAGCCTCATAAGAGTAAATATTTACATCTTATGTTTCTTGGCAAAATTGATGGGTATAATAAGTTTAGTTTCAATTTTTTGTTAAATTATTGAATATTAAATACAATATACACTGTAATAAATAAAAGTATTATCTAATCTCAAAAATGTCCTAACGTGAGGAAATATAATATTTTTTAGAATTAATGTGTCGTCGTGTCTGTTTGTGTCCCATGTCATTGTCAGTGCAACAAGAACTTATGTAGTGTACACACAAGTTCGAATTGTATTTATTTATTTGATTAGAAGGTGTGTTCTGCGTTTTTTTTTTATATTTTTTTTTTGTTTTACTGAAAGCATTTTTGTAATTATTGTTGGGGCTGACAATAATAGAAGAGTAATTTTTAAATTAAAATTCGAGACTTGAATATAGGAATATATATTCGGGTGATTTGATCTCAAGAATAGAATAACTCTTCATTTAGTGAAGCTTTTTTATTTTCTGGATCTAGACATTCCATTAGAGCTCTGTTTTTTTTTTTTTTGAGTTAAGGAAACTTTAGACGATACATTTCATTAGAGCTGTCAGAGTATGTCAAAGTACCGTGGAGAGTCGGGATGTGGGACATGACCCTTAAGGTTTTTTGAAGTGTCGGTTCTACATAACTCATCACATCTGGAAGAAATATCCAAGATTAGTACAGTAATGAGGTAAAGCAAATCATATTTTGGCAAATTTTTTATTTTATAACTCTTAGAAAGTTATAATGTTGGTATTTAAAAACTATAGCAAAAAGTAACCCATCACCATCTGTAACGACTCGAATTAAAAAAATTAAAACAATAGAACAATGGAGTCGCCACCAATTTTATTTAATTTATAAAATTTGGAAAATCATTTTATTGCAAAGTGATCTTTAAAATTATAGATCAAAGGTTCGGGAGTCTAATTATGCGCAGGGATGGGTGGAAACTTAATCCCACTGCACCGCTAACACATCCGTTGCAAAACGATTACCTTAAATTAATTGTGCGAATTATTAATAGCTTTGAAAAATATTTGTTTTATCTTTTAAAAATAAAATATGATTAAAAAGAAGAATGAAGACTAAAATATTAAAATTTTATTTTAGCTTGACGGAAAGAGTTTTGCTCCGACGTATCCTCAGGTGCAGTGAGGAATTCAAAGCTACGTCGTTCTTTTTCTTTGCGTACTGATTATTTTGATTTAAATTAGAAGTTTCACTTCACCAAAAAAAAAAAATTAGAAGTTTCAGATTACCAAGCTGTCACAACTAAAATAATCTGAAATGATAATTGTAGGATAACAAGCTGTCTCAACTCAGCTAATCCTTTATTATGAAAAATAAGTAAATTTTATTTTAGCTTGACGGAAAGAGTTCTGCTCCGACGTATCCTCTGGCACAGTGAGGAATTCAAAGCTACGTCGTTCTTAAATGCTATATTTACGTATTGGCTGATTTTATTTTATTTTTGAAATAGTTTTGAAGAAACTCATTTGAAAGTTTAGGATTTAAAGGTCTCGGATTACCAAGCTGTCATAACTAAAATAATCCGAGATGATAATTGTAGGATTAACAAGCTGTCACAACTCACAACTAAGCTAATCCCTTTAAAAATAATTCTTTTTATTTAGGTGAATTTTACGATGAATTTAAATAAATTTTGAATCACCAAGCCGTCACGGCTAAAATGAGTCAAAATGAAATATGTGGAATTAACAAGTCGTCACGGCTCAGCTAACTCACATTTTAATTAATAATTGTTCTTTATTTTCTAAATTAACCCAACGTCAAATAATTTCGAATAGAAATAACTATGATTGTTTATTTTTTGTTTATTATTACTAAACGATTTAAAAATCACCGGACTATCACGGTCGAAATGATTCTAAAAACAATCGGATCAACAAGCTGTCACAACTCATTTTAATTTTAATTCATTTGCATTGCATGCTTCACACGGTGTCTAGTCCATGAAATCTAATGCCGTCCATGAAATCAAAGCATTCATTTGCATTTGCATTGCATGCAATTGCAGACACATGCAACAAAGTGGGTCCGCCTATGGTGGTAACAATTACAAACCCTATACTTAAAATACCGTAGACAAAATTACTAACAGCATGCATAATACAAGTTGAAAATTTAAATCTGCACATTAAATTGAGTGATTCTTCTTAACAACAGCAAACAAGAGTGAGTACAAGTAGGAATAAGATAGTAATATTTTATTTTATTTTATTTTATTTTATTTTTTATTTTTTTTAAAAAAACAAGACCAATGGATTGGGAACTTGGGATTGAGTATGAAGAAGCATGGGCGACAGCACAAATCTGGGGTCTTTCTTTCCTATAAATCCTCTCTTTGTCCAGATTTTTTTTCAGTCCTCTCTACTAAAAAAACTCTCTTGGGCTGTGACCCTCTTCTTTTTTTCCAAACCCCGCGTGTTCCCCTTATCGCTGCCTTCTTCCTTTTTTAACGGCTCCCCAAAAAAAATCTTGTGAAGCCTCCAATATAGTCAATATGAATCCTAGCAAGAGCAAGTGATTTGTCTTTGTCATATTTCTTTTCTCATGATATGCACCATGTTGTATTTTCTACACCTTCTCTGCCTTCTGAAAACTTTCCTTATTCTCCCCTGATTATCTCGACCTTTGCAGACTTTGGCATTTAGTTCTATTATCTTTTTTTTTTCTTTTGAATATTAGCTGATTGCAAATTATAAAAGAAATATACTCCTTTTTAATTTTTTAGGAAAGAAGGGGTCCACAATTTAAATAATTTCTTGTCATTTTTTAGTATTTGGGACAAAATTAGATGTTCACACTATCCATATTTTTATGATTATTTTTTCCAATAATTCCCCCTCTTTTTCGATAAAGGAATACCTACTCACCCTGCGGAGAAAAAGTTCTCTCTAAGCCACTAAAATTGATCTAATGATGAGGGATTTAGATATGTCATGTTAGGTTGTGCGTTTAATTCCCACTTGTATCAAAATTAAAAAAAAAATTGTGCTCCATCATCACTTTCCAAACAACTAATTAATTTCAGACTTAAAAATGTATTAAAAATATAATAAAGTCACCATTCTAATTAATAATTTAAAATTTTAAAAACATTAAGTGAAATTAAGTTAAAGGGATTTAAAAAAAATACATAAATATTTTGATAAAATACTAATGCATATATTCAAATTGTACTGGGCAAAAAAATTGATATATTGTTTTTTAAATAAAAAATTACGAATTTTTGATAGTTTTAGAAATAATTACATATTTATTGCACAATACCACGCCCAATTTGGGTGTCACCAATCACGTCAAAATTGGTTGTCATTCAAGAGGCAATCACGCCTAATTTAGGCGTGACTCATCAGGTGTTGACACGTGTCACAATTTATTTTCCCAAAAAAAATATTAACAATTTAATCGTAAAACTTCTGAAGGCCACAACCTTTGACTCGGGAATCCAAATCAGGTAATTCTTTTTTCGATTCCACATAACTCTTCGAAATCTACGCAATGACATCCAATTTGACATATTTTATTTCTTACAAACACAATTTAAATTTGTAAGAATGGTATTATAAGAGCGGTTAAACCCAGAAGCCTCTGATTTATGGGTTTGTGATTTAATATAAAAAATAAATAAAGACTTGATTTGTGATTTAAACTCAAAAATCAATTTGAAAAATCTGTATTAATAAAGGAAATAATTAAATAAATATTTTCTATAAGGAAAAAAGATTTTATTTTTGAAATTAATGATTAATGCTATAAGCTTCTGGGTTATTATTCGTGGTCTGAAATTAATGATAGCTTATGAATGTTTTTCAAAAATAAAATCCTTCTTCCTTAGAGATTTGAATATTTATTTAATTATTTCCTTTATTAATACAAATTTACAAATTAATTTTTGAGTTTAATTCACAAATCAAATCTTTATTTTGTTTTCCTTTTTAATAATAATTTTTATTTTTAATTTAAATCACAAACCAAATCTTTATTTATTTTTTTATATTAAATCACAAAACTCAGAGGCTTCTGGGTTTAACCGCTCTTAAAACCAATGATGCATCGACACTGACACGCGACACGGGACACGACATGACACGGCGACACGTTAATTCTGAAAAATGTCATATTTCGACATATTAGAACACGTTTTGATATTAAATATTATTTTTAATATATATATATATGTATATATATATAATATAATATACTTTTTTTTGGTGAAAATATATATAATATAATTCAAATATAATACATATAACAGTCCATAATAAATATATATCTAATCAAAAAAAATTCATAACATAAATATAAAGAAAATAATAAAGCATCATATATCCAACCAAATATTCGTATAATTTTTATTTTTTGGTTTTTGATCCAATCTTTATATTTTCATTTATTTAGTAAAACGGTGCGTATTCTATTCTGCAACAATATTTTTTTTGGTATAAAGCATCTTCATTTACACCAAAATAACCTTTATGTGGAAAATAGTAAAAAAATAATAAAATATTAAAAGTTGAAGCCCACAGCCCACCGTCTTGTTTTACACCACAGCAACCTTCATGTGGAAAATAACAAAATAAACAAGTATTAAAAGTTGGACCACAAGTCCACAACAACCTTTATCGTTTCAACCTTCTGTAGCTAAACATTTTGTTCTGAAAATTGCATAAAACTCCAGAGTTAGGATTATCAGAGAAGATCTGGAATCGGTGCTTCATCTCCTCCACCATCTTGTAGCTCTTGGCGTACCTGTGACCGAAGCGAGCGAAGGAGACCAATCACCTGGAGGACATGTGCTTCCAAGACCAAATCGTCGAAGCTCAACCCTATAGCGGCTGCGAAGAACAGGAGGAGCAGTAACGACCGTGCCATCTCACTCTCACTCCTTCGTCCCTTGCACCCTCATCGCTGGTGCTTTGGGTCCGTTGTTTGTTTTTTTTTAATTATTTTAATTTTATAAATTTTTTGAAAATTTTACATTTTTGCCCTTTGACCGTGTCAGACACGGTCAAAATCGCGTGTCCAGATAGTCAACGTGTCCCAAAATATTGACCACGTGTCGGATGTGTGTCGGAGCGTGTCCCACACGTATTTTAAAAAAAAATCAACGTATATGTGCTTTGGGTCCGTTGTTTGTTTTTTTTAATTATTTTAATTTTATAAAAATTTTGAAAATTTTACATTTTTGCCCTTTGACCGTGTCAGACACGGTCAAAATCGAGTGTCCAGATAGTCAACGTGTCCCGAAATATTGACCACGTGTCGGATGTGTGTCGGAGCGTGTCCCACACGTATTTTAAAAAAATCAACGTATCTGTGCTTTGTAACTTACAATACCATTATTACAAATTTAAATTGTGTTTGTGAGAAATAAAATATGTCAAATGAGATGTCATTGCGTAGATCTCAGAAATTTATGTGGAATCAAAAAAAGAATTACCTGATTTAGATACCCGATTTAAAAGTTATGGCCTTCAGAAGTTTTACGATTAACATGCTATTTTTTTTTTAAAGAAAAAAATGTGACACGTGTCAACACCTGATGAGTGACGCCTAAACTAGGCGTGATTGCCTTTTCAGTGACGCCCTTTTTAGCTGTGATTGGTGACGCCGTGATATTGTGCAATTAATATGTTATTTTTTCCAAAATAGCCATAAATTTGTAATTTTATATTTAAAAAACAATAAATTGATTTTTTTGCCAATTGTACCGTGCATCCAAATCCAATCATATACATTAAAATTTATTTTTTTTTTTATTTTCAATTCAGCTTATTTTACATTTAATTTTTTTTATATTTTTGTAATTTATCTTAAATTATTGAAGATTTACAATGTTTAAAGGTATAAATTCTTCAAAGACTTGTGGGTTTTAGAGAATTAGATTTAAAAATATGACATGTAGATATTTAATACAAGTTTTAAACTAATATTTAATTTAGACATTATTAATTCTACAGAAAATATCTTTTTTTCTTTTATTTTGTGTCCCATATTTTGTTTTTTTAATACTATAATAAATTTTCACTATCAATAGTCAATTTTCACTCTCACAGACTTCCTTCTACTTCTTTCCCGCAACTTTTGATTTTTGATTTTTTTTGGTTTTTACTTTTATTTTATTTTATTTTATTTTATTTTATTTATCCAAAAAATATTAAACGCTAAGAAAACGTACTTTAAAATTTATCCAAAAATAACATGACATGAATATTGTTCCTCACAATGTAATCATATGCTTTGGTAGAAAAAGTGTCCTAAGATTTCTCAACTACAATAAAACGAGTGATACATCTTTAGGGTAACAGTACCAACGGCTCAAATTACATTGCCTGATTGTGGCGTCTGAAAATATGAACATCAAATACTGCATATTCTTTGTTGATCAGCTCAAACACACAGGCATCTCCAACTACCAATTTACATTCTTTTGCAAATTGGGACCAACCTCCAGAAAACATGGCTGCAGAGTTGTTTGGATAACATAGTAAATTGATAGGCCACACTATCTTTCCACACCGTAAATACACAATCTGTGTCTTCATGTTATTGAAGTACTCTCTTACGAAGGCAAGGGATAAAAGCTGCATCAAGTTAAATTTTCATCACCATTAGATCAGAGCATAAGATTTAATGAGTATAACAATAAATGCATTTTTTCTGCATGCATATATGGAATAAAGTTTCCATACAGATACATGTGTTTATTTTGCTTCTTAACTTAAACCTCACCGGTCTACATTGAATTCTCGGCTCCACTTTGAATGTGAAAAAGGGATTTTTTGAGGCAAATTTATCAGCTTCTTTCAGAGCTCCATTTGTGTTGGGGGAGGTACCATCCACATCCTCTGATAATCCTAAGTAATGAAAATTTGAACTCAAAAACTCAACAGAATCCATTAAAATAAAAGGATAATCCGATCATGAAATACATACCATCCAATTCTTTATTGACAGCTGCAATTTTAGAATTATCAAAGTTTGTCCCATGAGTTGTGCTAGTTTTCGATTTGTTACGTGATTGAGGACAAGCCACTGGTGATTTCAGTCCAGTGTTCTGGCATGGTGGTTGCTCATATTGAGTGCCACAGAAAGGATATCCTATTACAAGGGTACTCTTGTCAAATATGTGTAATTCATGAAATACATGAGATGAAATGAAAAGGATAATCCAATCACAAGAAACATACCCTCCGATTCTTTCTTTACAGATGCAAACTTAGACTTCTCGAAGTTTGTGCCTTCAGTTTGGACATCTTCAGTTTGGACATGACGAGGCAAGTTTTGCTCAGTGGATATTCTCTCAACACTCTCACTTGTGCCAGTTCTTGATTTTTTACGTGGTTGAGGAGAAGGCATTGGTGATTTTCTTTTATGGCATGGTGGTACCGCATCCAAAATTTTAATCGAGTCATCATCACTCGTTTGGTCAAAGTTGTCCTTTGCATCTTGAGAGACATGCAAAGGATAATCTATTTCAAGGGTACTCTTGTCAAATATGTGTATCTCAAAATTACAAGTTTGCTTGTATTCAAACAACACCAAATGACCACGATCCAGGGAGTAATATGTGGCAAATTTTATCCAACCCCTTTCAAGGAAAATATCACCATTATGTTCAGTCCAAAATACTTCCCATTTAGTGCCATCTGGAGGCTTAAGAAACATTGGGTTTGACATGTCACCACCAAATTTCCTAACGAATTTTTTTGGGATCCTCTGCAAATAACTTTATGTTAGCATGCATAATGAAATTCACAGGAATAATCCAATCACAATAAAAATCCAAAAATAAATAAATAAGGATGTTTACCAGCTTTCCTTCTTGAAGACTTGTTCTAGGAATAATCTTGAAGAAAAGGATTGGAGTGGGTTCAGGGTGCTTCCTCATGGATGTTGTAGTTTAGTAATGTCGCAACTGTATCGCAACGTGACGGCGAAAGAAATAAAAAATGATTAAAACAATGAAGACGCCACCAAGGTTTATTTGGAAAACATTGGAAAAAACCTCTTTATTCGAAAAAATCGAAAAAAAAACTGGTCTTTAGTAAAGAAAATGGATTCGGGAGTCGATTACGAATACAGAAGGTATTAGCACCCTTTACCGTCCGTTAGAAAACGGTTACCTTATATTAATTGTGCAATTATTGATAAGACTTTAAATATTTGTCTCAACCCAAAGAATCAAATAATATTGATTAAAGAAAAGAAAACTAATTTTTGAAAATATATTTTTGTGCTTGACGGGAAATATATCCTCGGTACAATAGGGAACTCAAAGCTACGTCGTTCTGTAGAAAATGTTTATGTGTTGATTGATTTTAATTTCAAATAAATATAATGCCTAAAAATCAAAAGATTATGAGATTAACAAAGCGTCACACCTAAATTAATTCTCAATATAAATTCTAAGCTATATAAGAAAATTCCTAATAAAACATGAAAATCAAAAGAAAATTCCTAAAAACTAAAATCATACAAAGAAAATTATTAACTAAAGGAGGAAATAAATGGATTTACCTCAAAGATGACCAAAACTTGGTGTATGGTGTATGGAGCCAAGTTGTAGAAAATCCCCCCAAATTTCCTCAAAGATGACCAAAACTTGGTGTCTGGAGCCAAGTTGTAGAAAATCCCCCAAATTTCCTAGAAAGGAAAAAGAGTAGGGAAAATTGGTAATTAAAATTTTACTATGATGCTAACTTAGTTTTTAAACCAAGCCTAAGTGTCTTGTATTTTGAGTCTCCAAGAGTATGTGTTAATTTGGTTTTCATCAATTTTTTTCCGTGAGTGTTAGGGAAGGAATAAAGGTCTTTATATAGGGGAAAGGGAAGAGGAAGAGGTGAGAGATAGGCAATGCGGGACTTTATAGGAATAGTGGTTTTTTCCTCAATGTGAATAGGCATTTTGTGACCACCATATCTCACACCCGAGGGACTAGATTGAAAATCCCTCCAGTCATATTGAAGTATCATATGCGAGGAACATACCGACCAAATTTGAGGAAGATCGGATGGTTCATTTGAGAAAAACGATCCCTGCAATACGGCTGCCCGAAACTGCATCATTTCTATCAAAGCTAACATCCTATCTTGCAAAAAATATATCTAATGCTAGGAATATCATATCAAGAATGCCTCTGGTTAGATTGAAGTATCATATTGGAGGAACATGCCGACCAAATTTGAGGACAATCGGACGGTTCGTTTGAGAGAAATGGTCCTCACAATAATGTTGCCTGCAGTGGAAATAACCCGGGAGACCTGTTTCGGTTTTGAATTTTTTGGGATGGTACAGGCCTCCAATTAACAAATCCACCGTTGAATATGATGAACAAGTAGTCAAGATCTTACTAAAAAAGTTTCAGCTTGATCGCACGGTGGACGAATGAGATATCACAGTCGGAGCAAGGCCTACTCATTTCCAATTCACGCTCCAATTTTTTTTCAAAAACACCTCCTTCCCCTTTCTTCCTCCCTTTATTCTTTTGGTTATAAACCACAAAATATCGGACAAAAATAGGTGCCAACAAGTAAAATCTTAAGTTTTTACGCTATTACACTAGTTTTGGACAAGAATGACATACCTGTAGATTTTGCTTCCTATTTACAATTTATAATGGAATTTTGGTCCTCTGATGAATTTTTGAGGTCCAATGTTTGATCCTGTTGTCGTATTAGGATTAATATAATTAAGGAATTTTTTTTAATATTCCTCTTAATGGTTTGCCTTTCTTTGCCCTTCTAGAATATGAATCTTTATGTTAGGGCCACAACAAATATAAAATGAAAAGTGAAAAACAAAATGGAAGAATGAAAGAAGGGGAGGAAGATTTGAATTTTAATATTTACTGATCATCAGATAAATTTTGAAATGAAGTTGTGTTCAAATGTGTGGTAAAGTATCAATACAAAAAGGAAGTAGAGCGCACCAATTCTTTTCTCAATTGCGCTTCACTTATTTTGATATCTCGTGCAAAATTGGTTTGATCCAATATGACGATTCTGAGCAAGAATCAAAGGAGGGACAACTAATTAGTTTTAATTTAATTTAGAAGTATAATCTATATCAATTCCCTTTTTGGTTATTAGTAGAAATTAAATTGAATCAATTGGAGAAGAAAATGAATCATGTAACTTAATTCAAATTTGACTTTTCCCAATTTTTATCCAATCATGGAAATTAATCAGAATTTGATTTAAAGAGAATTAAAAGAGTGGTCTCACATATTAAAAATATATATATAAATGAATGAATGATAGGAGCTGATTGCGTTTTGTATTTAATAGTAGCTGATTGCGTTGTGTATTTAATAGGAGCTGATTTCGTTTCGTATTTAAGAGGACGCAATCAACTCCTATTAAATACAAATTATAATCAACTCCTATTACATTAAATTCAAAATCAAAAATTCAAATAATCTCCAATATCGTGTTTGTCTCATTCAATCAATGCTTTCACGCTTATTGGGGATATTTAATCGATTAAATATAAGTTTTAATCGATTAAATTAATTAAGAGCGATCTTTAATCGATTAAGAGGGATATTCAATGGATTAAATCTTCAAGTCAACCTTTTTTGCTAGTTTTAACCATTTAATTGATTAAATCTTCAGGTTAATCGATTAAAGAGGGGCAGATTGGTAGATAGTTTTGAATAAGGGAAAAATGGTTATTAATTAATTAATGAAGGGTAAAAGAGCCAAAAAGGTAAGTTAATTTATCTACATAACAAGACAGGATATTTTAAATGAGATATTAGGAACCATTCCCATCACATCACGAAGAAATATCAAATATCAGCTTCACAAATAATGTAAAGCAAATATAATTTGGCGAAATTTTTTGTTTTAGAAGTCTTTGAAAGTTATAATGTTGTATTTAAAAACTATAGCAAAATTGTTTAAAAAAAAGAAACTATAGCAAAACAAAAAGTAACCCATTAAGATCCATATATTTATGATTATTTTTTTTAATAACTTTAATCTTTTTTTAATAAGGGAATCCTATTCACCTTGAAGAGAAAATGTGCACCTTAAGTAGGGGTGTAAATAGATTAGGTTACATTAGCCTTTGACTTAGGTAAGCCAAGCCTGTGTTAAAAATCTTGGGAAGGGTCCGGCCCGTTAGCCTGTGTAGGTCCCAAATTAAAGTCTGGTCTGACATATATTTAAAAACTAAAGTTTTGGCCTATGCCCGTTAGCCTGTTTAAGCCTATTAAAAATTCAACAATTAAAAAAATAATTAAAAAATAACTTTATTATTCAGATTTATTAAAATAATAATTGTATTTAAAATAAATAATATGATATAGGTCGGCCTGTAGGCTTATAGGCCCGATATGTACAAAAAAAGCCTATGACCTATTTTCTAAATAGGTTTTCTTAAAAGCCTCAGCATATTCTATTTTACTATTTGTAGCAGGCTAAGCCTTGCCTAATATAGGATAGGTCGTAGACCCCTGTAGGCCGGTGTTGCGAACTCGGCAAGTATACCGATCGTTCCAAGTAATAAAAGTGATGAAGTAGAGTATCGTCTCCACAGGGATTGTAGACCAAGTACTATAATAACCAGTCCCCTTAAGTTGAACGGATCAAAAGAGGGTAGCAATAATTGTTGGTTTAAAAACAAAAAGTAAATTAAAAAGTAAATTGCGTATTTTTAGGGTTTTCTGAAGAAAGAGATGAAGGGAGATTGAATTATAAGAGATTGTGAAAAACAATTGTGAAAAGATTGCAGTAAGAGTACGAACACCTGTCTGATCCCCACCTTGTAATCTGAATATAAATTTACAAATGAATTACTCTTTTGATCAAACGATTCACCATCTTTTATTTAATTGGTTAAGCCCTAATCCCTTAGTGATCTTAACCTTATTAACCCTATTAGAACCCTAATCCCTTAGTGATTCCTTTTCAAGTTAATCATGCAATTCGGTGAATCTTTCGCGTTTGCGGTTCATGTAGCCTATCCCTAGTGCGTACATGAACATCTATTTTCCTCCTGTTCGGGAATTAGGATCCCAATATCCCTATTGTGAATCCTAACCCTGGTGATCTGTTAGAATGATCAGATCTAAAAGATCAATGAGATGAAGAGCGAAGGGAAATAGATGCAAAAGGATAAACATATATAAATCAGATCCAAACTACAAGGGGTTCACATTCAGGGTTGTGACCCTTACCACAATACTAAGATCTAGCCAACCATATTCATGGCTGATCTCAAATAAAATTCAACAAGAAAGTAAATTACAAGAATGAACGAAGAACGAACGACGAACAGCCTCCTCTCTCTCCAATGGCGGTCTCTTCTAGGTTTAGAAATCAGTGTCTTTTCAGAATTTGCACCTCCTTATTTATAAGACCAACATCTTATCTTTTATTCCACTTTTGCCCTTTGATAGTTCAGCTGTAGCTTTTATAACCCACGCTTGCAGCGTCAATCTCACGCTGTGAGCGTGGATGCCTCTGTCATCCCACGCTTGCAGCGTTAATCTCACGCTGTGAGCGTGGATGCCTCTGTAATTCCATGCTTGCAGCGTCAATCTCACGCTGTGAGCGTGGATCTTACTCTTGGCCAATCCTCATTTTCCTTCCAGATTTGTTTGTTTTTCCTGAAATTTGAGCATAAAATCAGTTAAACACTCTTGAAAGTGGAATTTAAGGATTACAATAAGAACCATTGCATTTTAGATGAGAAATAGTTCATTATTCTTCTCTTTTTGGCTTGAATTTATTTATGTTCTGACGGCACATCAAACAATTCCCAGATTTGAACGTTGCTGTCCCCAGCAATGTAATGAATCAGAAGAGAAACAAGATGAACTTCTGCAAAGAGACATCTGAGCATATATATTTTAAGAATCTTAAACTGCTATGCACGTATAACTTCATGGCAAAAAAAATCTGTAATAATACTTTTCAGTTTCATCAAGAATTTGGATCCCAGCTTGAATGTTTCTCACTAACATGCATATTTTTGTCACTCAGTGTTTGAGGGTTCTGCACTCATTCCCTCAATGTAGCAGTTAATCTTTGAGGTTGAACATATTCTCAAATTCCTAAAAATAAGGAATCCATTTGCCATGCATCTACTGATCAAAAGGTCTTTGCAAGGTTGTAACTTGGCTTAGGCTAAGGTATGAATATTTGGGAAAGTAGCTAATTTTTACTGTATATGAGATTGAAAAACTACTAGTTGTTCATGCTCAGACACAATTTCACTTAGTTCTTCCTTTTCTATTCATATTTTTCTTTTTCTTCTTCCTTCCTGACCTTTTCCTGCCTTTTCTGTTGCTATACAACTTTTCATTTTGTTCTTTTTTTTTTCTTTAATCTCAGCTTTTGTTTTTGTCATCACTTCAACTTCTATGAACTTTTTTCTTGAATTCTCTGTAATAAGTGCTTCAATCTCATTCAAGGTATGTCAATAGAAAAGAAGTCATGTATCTTATGGTTGAATCCAATAAGAAATAACAGGCTAAGGCTCAAATGGGCTAGCAATGAAAATTTCTTCGGACAGTTATTTGGCCAAGTAATTACAAGAAGGAATTGCCTTTATCATATCAGCCATGCATGCAAGCTAGAGAAACAATTTAAATTCAAGAAACCACTACAATGAGGTTCTCTAATTTCTATTTTCAGCTCAATCCTCTATGCTGTTTTTCAAACCAGGATCTAACTTCCAGAATTCACATCAGGCATTATCTTTGAAAGATTTACCATGAAGTAACTATACAGACAAGCAGACATCATTCTCAAATCAAATGCACAGATGAATATTCACAGATATCATTGACTCATTCCAATTTAAGACTTGAAGCAACATGTCAAACCTGAGATTGCTTGCTTTGGAATTCAAGTTTTTTTTTTTTTTTTATATGCAAAAATGAAATGAAATGAGAAGAAAACTAAAACTAAATTAAAACAGTAAAAGTGTTAAGAGTCTCCCTTTTGTATTCCACATTTAGCAATGTTTCGCATGTGCAGCATGCGACCTGTAACAGCCCGTTACGTACCGGTGTTGTTAACATTGATTATGATATTAAGCGCAGTTACAATCACAGTAATTGGGTTAATTAAATTACGGGCAAACTTTTTCCTTTTATCATATTCCTTTTTATAACCATTACCTTTTCCGTAATCAATTAAAACAACACCATAATTGTAAATGCAATACGCGGAAGCATTCAGCTTAACAACAACACTAATCCTTCTTTTTATTCAACTCATTTAAACTTATCCAATTCCTTTAATCTCTTACCAAGTTCTAGCCCTTTACATAAGCTACGTGTGGTTTCAAACCACGAACCATGTGGAGTTCTACCCATCAAGTTAAACCCCTTTCTTTTAGTCCAGAAAAACTCAAATTTTCAAAGTTTACACTGTGGTAATCGATTACCAGTGGGTGGTAATCGATTACCACCTGTCAAAAATGAGGCAGTAGCCAATTTTTCAAATCCTCTGTTCTGGTAATCGATTACCAACCTTGGGTAATCGATTACCTCACATGGTAATCGATTACCAAGCCTCAGTAATCGATTACCAGTGAAGACAGTAGCCAAATTTCGTCCCCTGTTGCATGGTAATCGATTACCATGCTTGGGTAATCGATTACTATGCAGTAAAAGTGACAGATTACAGCATTTTAAGCCCAAGAAGGGTTGTGTAATCCATCCCTAACCTCTTAGTACTCCACACAACACTTAAACATACTATAATTTAGGCTCTAAGCCCTTCAAACATACATTTTCATTCAATTATGTATCATATATAAAGTCCTTAACATAATGGCCATTTCACATCAAATATGGTCCATTTTACAACATATTCACCAAAGCTTCTAATACAATGAATGTGGCAATGGACAAGTCCCATGCTCACTCAAATATACAATATATACTAAAGTCCTACATATACATCAAATTGCAAGACTTAACAAGTAGTCATGAACATACAAGCATGGCATTTTCAACATGCACAAGTTCATGGCCTAAGACTAAAGCATAAAACATATGCAAGATGTGTCCCTATCCAATGCTCATCACATGGTGCCTCCAACATGCACCTCATGCTCCACTCTTCCAGGCTCAACCTAACCTGAAATGATGCCCCACAACACGGGGTGAGATATATAAATATATCTCAGTAAACCAAGGGCCCTGGAGGTTTCTCCACCCCATGGCTCACTCAATGTGCAAATATAACATCATACAATATGCAAGCAATGCAATATCACCCACCAACTGGAGACAACCCAAGAACATCCACTCATGGATTCATGTTCAAGGACTCCATCATATAACTCCCGAGACAGTCCTGGCGCCTCTCCCATGGTTGAGAAGACTCCATGGCAATACCCAACCGGAACTCCTCATGAGCCCTATCCGGCGGACGTCCCCCACTTGGATCATCCTGATGTCGCTCCCAGAGTCAACACCATGGCATTCCAACTGGCATTCTCCCGTAGGATGAACCCAGCGGATGTCCAAACCAACACACGTCAACTGGCCAGTGACCAAACAATTTTCACAAAAATCCAAGCAATATGCATACAAGCACACAATCACACAATGTCATAATCACATAATCCAACCACAACCTTCCACTAGGTGTGGTGGAGCACACAAGGGCTAAACCCCAGTTCCAAAGGTTACCTCAATACCGAGCCAATGCTCCAAACGTAAGCTCCAAGCTTACCCGCTTCCAAAGCGTCCAAAAGAGGCAACCTAGATAATCCACAACATGATTATCAATCCATTTCCAAATCAAACATTAAATCTCAAATAATCATTCATTTTACTTCAATCTCTTTTATAGTTCAAATTACCAATTATATCATGAATCATACATTCTTTCTTCTCATTCCAATATATCACACTATACCATCATTCATTTAAACATCATTTTATATCATCCAATCTCAACTACACCATTTTTACATCGTTTTTCCTCCAAACCACCCTATGGTTCGAATTCCTCAAAGGTTTATTCTACAAGGTTTTCAATTCCATTTTAACACACACACTAATCATATAATCATATTATCAATCTATTCCAATGGTCCATCATTCAATTATCCAATTACACCACATACCAATTTTCATGAAATCTTCACAAATTTTTCCTAAGTTAAAATCCAACTTTTTCACCAAAATTTATCTTAGCATTTCTAGCTTTCATGCATCATTCTAAGGCCTTTTCATCTAATAGCATTTTTCCATTTGGGCTCTCTATCATCACACATCTAGAATCAAAGATTCAAAGCATAATTTCTAGATCTACAAAATCAACCACAAAAGTACCATAAATATACTCACCATCTAGTGTAGGAACACCACCAAGGCTCCATCAATCCAAAAGAGATCCAAAAACTCCAAAAACTCCAAGAACACCTAAGGGTTCGAATCTGATTTTGCTCAAAAACGCAGCAAGGAGGTTGATTCAAGGCTTCTAAGTGTTACCAATGGATCTAGAAGGTTGTTTACAATAGATTTCAACACCAAAATCAAGTGATTTGGTGGAGAATAGAGAAAATGGTGAAAATGGAGAAGAAATGGGATTTTGTTCTCTTCTCACAGGGGCGCACGGGACATAAGGAAGAAGGGAGGAAGGAAAAAGGAGAAAAAAGTGTGGGGGCTAAGTGACCTCGGTCACACGGGTCCCACACGCGATCTAACTTTAACTCCGATAAAAATTCTGATCATATATTCTTAATCTACATATTTTTCCAGTCCATGTCATATTTTTCTTTCCTCAAAATACTCATAAAATTTAACACTTATCGGTACACTCATAACACAGTATTTAACACTTAAAAATCACTATTCATCAATTTTTCCCAAATTTGCCCATTCACTCAATTTTCCACCCTGATTCCATTTCCAGCATTATTTTTGTCATATTAAATCTCTAACTCCATTTTTCATGCCTCGGTTTACGTTCTTGACAAATTACCATTTTGCCCTTTTAGCCCATTTTGGCCCTAAATCACGGATTTTCACTAATCCTTCCCTTTTAAACCCATATTTTATCACATAAATTCACATTTAATTTTCCGAGGTGTTATATTCACCCCACCTTTTAGGAATTTTGTCCGCAAAATCCACTATGCACATAAGCTAACTCGGGATACAGCCAGAGAATCTCAGTCCCCCGTACCCAAGAAGCTCCATCAGTGCGCGGACACCAAAATAATTGTTTACATTTCTATCTCTTGGCTTTTTAGCCACATTTCACAATGACCTTGCCTTTCAAAGGCCCAATGGGAGACTTCAAGTCCTTCCCAATTTCAATACCAACCGGTGACACCACATGTGAACAACCGAAGCGCACCACACAGTTGTGCTCTTTTTTTGCTTTACCAAGCCAATTGCTTTTAATTTCTTTTCAGTTTCATTTCACAAGTCCGGCTACCTAGCACATATAGCCCATAATTTCTCTTGGCAGGTTTTCCTACCAAATTAACATATCAACCAATATACCCATAGGGTTATGCTACATCCTATTCAATCTGTGCCACACACACAACTATTACTTACTGGCACAATACAGCCACAATTTTTCTTCTCTGAATTTTATTCTTATGGAGTATCAACTCTTGTCATCAATCTTTTTCACATTTCTTATTCCACATTAAACACTATTATGGAATCTCACAGCCTCTCAGTGCAACTCACCGAGTAAACGCCTAGTTCATGCTCACTATAACTTCACATTTTCTGAGGGAACAATCCCCATTCTTGGCACTTAGCCACAACTCGTATATACACAATTTTCTTTCTCATGTTCTCAACCTATAATGTATAATTTCACCTCAGCACTTTATCTTTAACAAGCACCATCTTTGTGCTCAACAGTCAATTTATCCTTACGAGTCCACCAACTTCGCCAAAACACAATGGCGAATCTTTTTCTCAAGACCTTTATCTGGTCCCCAATGGACCACACATTTCAATTCATACCTCACATCAGTCATTCCAAAGCTTTCAACCATCAATCCATTCATTAACTGTCATACATTATATCATACTTACAAGTTCAACTAATCATCTCCACGACTTAACACATAATTCATCACTGATTTCTCCCATTAAAGGCAACATGCCCAAGATTTCCATTAACAATTTTTCTTTAATTACCGTTCCATACTCATGTTATCAATTTCCACATGTATTTCATTCCACTAGTATGTACCGCTCCAAGGTCACATATCACCTCTCTTTCTCATATCTGTCTCATTACATCGGGATTTTCAAAGCCTATTTATCATACCACAAGGAACTAAATCCATCATTATCATTACTTTCATAATTTCATATCAGTCGTTACACGAGTCTCTCGGACTATCAAAAGTACCACTAGCACACTCAATCATATCTCTTGGAACCTAGCCAAGAACAACATTAATATTGTGTACTTTCAACACATTACTCATAATAATCTTGCATCTATACTGCTCCATTAGTAACTCTACCACCAGGGTAAAGATATCAACCTTTTATTTTACCAAATACATTTCTATCTAACAACTAGTATAACATTTTCTTACTTGGCTACATCACAATTTATCACTTATTAAAATCCTTGGCCACTCAGGCCACCAACTTAGCTTAGCATCTCACCATCACAAGCCTTTCCATAAAACTTTGACTCAATCCATCAGTACTAATCAACTTTCCATTCCCTTCACATAGGGTGACAATTCAATAATTCATTTCACAATTTCGGAAAAACCATAATTCCATACTACCACACTTGGTACTCACTCATGCACATCTCCGAGTGCCCAATTTTATAATTCCAACTACCATCTCATGGCACTTCACACATTTCATCATATTAGGCACATTACTGTTCACTTACAGTTATCCAAATTCACCTCTTGCGTTCCTCACAAGATACAATCCTCTAATGCAATGGGTAAGAACATCCTTAGGTTTAACCCCTCGAGCTCTTGCTGTCCTAAGGGCCCCAGGTGCAATGCCCCACCAATCAGAGATTCTGTCCTTATAATTCACGCAAGAAGAGGTAACATGCCCATGGCTATACTAACAGCCCCACTAACTCAAGGTTCTACCTCACACTACATTACTTATACAACATAATAATAATCTCCGGGAACATAATCCATACGGAGATAGCCACATAAATAAACACATTCACATCAAATCCGTATGTAACGGCAAACAGATTCTTATATAGATACATAATGGTATACTAGTTCTATCTTACTCTTGCACCATTCACTATAACTTTCCAATATGGTTCTTTTCTCACAATATACTCATTTCACTTGACTAGTCATTAGTCTTAGTCCATAACACAATCATCACCACGAGATTCCAACATATTTCTCATTCTTTGACACATAATTCTCAATTCATAACAGTACCCATGTTCGGTGCAGTCCTAATCCGTTGTCCATCATGATTCATAGCAACCATGCTCAAACTGTAGAAGATCCACTTCAGTAAAATAACTTCACTTTTCATCTCAATATTTCACCATGACACTAAGAGTGCCCTCATTTAACCGTCCATGCATTCAGTGCATCAGGACCACCAGATACATTATCAACTTCGAGCAGTGCTCGCCTGGGACTTCCAAAAGCAACACCTCTTAGGATTCAATCCACAAAGGGAAACCCAGGACAATATTAATTGTCACATTATTAACAACATGTGTGCCATGGTATAACTTGCACACCGGGACTCCATCATGAATCCCATACCACATTGAGCATCCAATGACGCTCCAAAGAGACAATCTCTTCACATTTCCCATCATAGGGAATTTCCATTGCGTAACTTCTCTTTTACCAAAGAGTTTACCAACTCATTACAACATAGATATACCTTTAGGCACCCCGGCCTTCACAAAACATACTCATATACACACATATATATATATATATATATATATATATACGGGCGCTTAGCCATCACAGAATTATTATCCACCTAAAGTTAGGCCACATCATTAACCTTTTAATGCTACTCAACATTATGGAAGCATATTAGTACCATTACTACACCACACTCAGTTATGTTTTCTCACCTCACATTTATCAAGTCCAACCATCCTTAACTTATGGACTCTCATACTTTCAATCAAATTCATCAAATGCCACACATGACAATTTCCTCAACTTCTTATATTTTGCTTTTTATACATATGATATCCTCACTTACATCTAACCAGCATTAAATCATCATGGACTAAAGTCCCAATTTCAATATTGAATTATCCCACACATCATTTCTATAGTTCTTTTAAGTTACTCACAATCCTCAATCCAAATTTGAAATTTCAATTTACTTCTACATCCAAGCATATTAAGTCATCCATGTACATGCCCTTATCAAGGGTCTTATAACCTTATACTTTACCCTAAGGTATCCAATATTACATATAAACACTCATTTTCAAATTTTCACAATTTCATCGGGGTTCCAATTCCCTTACCACATCAAAGATATACTACTAATTCCACATATACTCGATTATTCTAACTCCCATACATTTAGGAAAGACTACCAACATCAACATACCAAATTCACTTACTAACTCATCCATCCGTGGGGTAGTCAACACTGCACCCACCACCTGAGCCTAAAGACTGGCATCGGTGCTCCAGGGTTGTCACGAAAGCATCTTATACTGACCACACACTGAACACAAAGAAATGGGTTGATCAGGCCCAAACTAAGGAATCACATGTGTAGCAGTCAATAAGTGTCTACGTACAACTATACAGCACTCACCTCAATTACACAATCATCAGAGTTCCCTAAAGAAACTGCTCTGATACCATAAAATGTAACAGCCCGTTACGTACCGGTGTTGTTAACATTGATTATGATATTAAGCGCAGTTACAATCACAGTAATTGGGTTAATTAAATTACGGGCAAACTTTTTCCTTTTATCATATTCCTTTTTATAACCATTACCTTTTCCGTAATCAATTAAAACAACACCATAATTGTAAATGCAATACGCGGAAGCATTCAGCTTAACAACAACACTAATCCTTCTTTTTATTCAACTCATTTAAACTTATCCAATTCCTTTAATCTCTTACCAAGTTCTAGCCCTTTACATAAGCTACGCGTGGTTTCAAACCACGAACCATGTGGAGTTCTACCCATCAAGTTAAACCCCTTTCTTTTAGTCCAGAAAAACTCAAATTTTCAAAATTTACACTGTGGTAATCGATTACCAGTGGGTGGTAATCGATTACCACCTGTCAAAAATGAGGCAGTAGCCAATTTTTCAAATCCTCTGTTCTGGTAATCGATTACCAACCTTGGGTAATCGATTACCTCACATGGTAATCGATTACCAAGCCTCAGTAATCGATTACCAGTGAAGACAGTAGCCAAATTTCGTCCCCTGTTGCATGGTAGTCGATTACCATGCTTGGGTAATCGATTACTATGCAGTAAAAGTGACAGATTACAGCATTTTAAGCCCAAGAAGGGTTGTGTAATCCATCGCTAACCTCTTAGTACTCCACACAACACTTAAACATACTATAATTTAGGCTCTAAGCCCTTCAAACATACATTTTCATTCAATTATGTATCATATATAAAGTCCTTAACATAATGGCCATTTCACATCAAATATGGTCCATTTTACAACATATTCACCAAAGCTTCTAATACAATGAATGTGGCAATGGACAAGTCCCATGCTCACTCAAATATACAATATATACTAAAGTCCTACATATACATCAAATTGCAAGACTTAACAAGTAGTCATGAACATACAAGCATGGCATTTTCAACATGCACAAGTTCATGGCCTAAGACTAAAGCATAAAACATATGCAAGATGTGTCCCTATCCAATGCTCATCACATGGTGCCTCCAACATGCACCTCATGCTCCACTCTTCCAGGCTCAACCTAACCTGAAATGATGCCCCACAACACGGGGTGAGATATATAAATATATCTCAGTAAACCAAGGGCCCTGGAGGTTTCTCCACCCCATGGCTCACTCAATGTGCAAATATAACATCATACAATATGCAAGCAATGCAATATCACCCACCAACTGGAGACAACCCAAGAACATCCACTCATGGATTCATGTTCAAGGACTCCATCATATAACTCCCGAGACAGTCCTGGCGCCTCTCCCATGGTTGAGAAGACTCCATGGCAATACCCAACCGGAACTCCTCATGAGCCCTATCCGGTGGACGTCCCCCGCTTGGATCATCCTGATGTCGCTCCCAGAGTCAACACCATGGCATTCCAACTGGCATTCTCCCGTAGGATGAACCCAGCGGATGTCCAAACCAACACACGTCAACTGGCCAGTGACCAAACAATTTTCACAAAAATCCAAGCAATATGCATACAAGCACACAATCACACAATGTCATAATCACATAATCCAACCACAACCTTCCACTAGGTGTGGTGGAGCACACAAGGGCTAAACCCCAGTTCCAAAGGTTACCTCAATACCGAGCCAATGCTCCAAACGTAAGCTCCAAGCTTACCCGCTTCCAAAGCGTCCAAAAGAGGCAACCTAGATAATCCACAACATGATTATCAATCCATTTCCAAATCAAACATTAAATCTCAAATAATCATTCATTTTACTTCAATCTCTTTTATAGTTCAAATTACCAATTATATCATGAATCATACATTCTTTCTTCTCATTCCAATATATCACACTATACCATCATTCATTTAAACATCATTTTATATCATCCAATCTCAACTACACCATTTTTACATCGTTTTTCCTCCAAACCACCCTATGGTTCGAATTCCTCAAAGGTTTATTCTACAAGGTTTTCAATTCCATTTTAACACACACACTAATCATATAATCATATTATCAATCTATTCCAATGGTCCATCATTCAATTATCCAATTACACCACATACCAATTTTCATGAAATCTTCACAAATTTTTCCTAAGTTAAAATCCAACTTTTTCACCAAAATTTATCATAGCATTTCTAGCTTTCATGCATCATTCTAAGGCCTTTTTAACTAATAGCATTTTTCCATTTGGGCTCTCTATCATCACACATCTAGAATCAAAGATTCAAAGCATAATTTCTAGATCTACAAAATCAACCACAAAAGTACCATAAATATACTCACCATCTAGTGTAGGAACACCACCAAGGCTCCATCAATCCAAAAGAGATCCAAAAACTCCAAAAACTCCAAGAACACCTAAGGGTTCGAATCTGATTTTGCTCAAAAACGCAGCAAGGAGGTTGATTCAAGGCTTCTAAGTGTTACCAATGGATCTAGAAGGTTGTTTACAATAGATTTCAACACCAAAATCAAGTGATTTGGTGGAGAATAGAGAAAATGGTGAAAATGGAGAAGAAATGGGATTTTGTTCTCTTCTCACAGGGGCGCACGGGACATAAGGAAGAAGGGAGGAAGGAAAAAGGAGAAAGTGTGGGGGCTAAGTGACCTCGGTCACACGGGTCCCACACGCGATCTAACTTTAACTCCGATAAAAATTCTGATCATATATTCTTAATCTACATATTTTTCCAGTCCATGTCATATTTTTCTTTCCTCAAAATACTCATAAAATTTAACACTTATCGGTACACTCATAACACAGTATTTAACACTTAAAAATCACTATTCATCAATTTTTCCCAAATTTGCCCATTCACTCAATTTTCCACCCTGATTCCATTTCCAGCATTATTTTTGTCATATTAAATCTCTAACTCCATTTTTCATGCCTCGGTTTACGTTCTTGGCAAATTACCATTTTGCCCTTTTAGCCCATTTTGGCCCTAAATCACGGATTTTCACTAATCCTTCCCTTTTAAACCCATATTTTATCACATAAATTCACATTTAATTTTCCGAGGTGTTATAGGATGGATTGGTTGTCTCGGAACTGCGCAATGATTGATTGCTGCGGAAAGAGGTTGTTACTATCTCATGAGAGGCCGTCTGTTTGTCCGTCTTTGTATTTGTCAGTCAGTCAAACTGTGAAAGCCTTGAAGGCTGGGGATCTGGGTTATGTCCTTTTGGGCGGATTGGTGGGTGACAAAAAGGAGGAGATTTCTTCTATTCCGGTTGTTAATGAGTTTGAGGATGTATTCCCTGATGAGATACCAGAATTTCCGCCTGAGAGAGAGATTGAATTCTCGATTGACCTATTGCCTGGTGTGGGGCCGATCTCCTTGGCTCCATACCGGATGTCGCCACTTGAGTTGGCCGAGTTGAAGCAACACATTGAGGAACTATCTGCGAAGAATTTTATCAGGCCGAGTGTGTCTCCGTGGGGAGCACCGGCGATATTTGTGAAGAAAAAGGATGGTAGCATGAGATTGTGCACTGACTACCGACAGTTGAATAAAGTGACGATTAAGAACCGGTACCCGTTGCCACGCATTGATGACTTATTAGATCAGTTGAGGGATGCCTGTGTGTTTTCGAAGATTGATCTCCGGTCCGGATATCACCAGATTCGGATTAAACCGGAGGATGTACCTAAAACAGCTTTCCGATCCAGATATGGACATTTTGAATATGAAGTGATTCCTTTTGGGCTTACTAATGCCCCTGCGGTGTTCATGGATTATATGAATCGCATCTTTAAACCATATTTGGACCAGTTTGTAATTGTATTTATTGACGACATCTTGATCTATTCTAAGAGTAAGGAGGAGCACATCGATCATCTGAGGACTGTGTTGCAGGTGTTGAAGGATAAGAAACTATATGCTAAACCGTCTAAGTGTGAATTCTGGTTGTCTGAGGTGCAATTTTTGGGTCATGTTATTTCTGCAAGTGGTGTTGCAGTGGATCCAAGCAAGATTGAAGCGGTGAGCGACTGGGAACGACCTAAGACTGTGACTGAGGTTAGAAGTTTTATGGGGCTTGCTGGTTATTATCGCCGGTTTATACAGGAATTTTCTGCAATGGTTCTACCGTTGACCCGATTGACACGAAAGGATACTCCTTTTGTGTGGACCCAGGAATATGAAGACTGTTTTCTGTTACTCAAAGAGAAGTTGACCACTGCTCCGGTGTTAACTCTACCTGATCCGGAGGGTGAGTTTGTTTTATATTGTGATGCTTCTAAGAAAGGTTTAGGGAGCGTACTGATGCAGGAAGGAAAAGTGATTGCTTATGCGTCCAGACAGTTAAAGCCGCATGAAGAGAATTATCCGACGCACGACTTAGAACTGGCTGCTATTGTGTTTGCCTTGAAAATCTGGAGGCACTTTCTGTATGGGATGAAATTTGTTGTGTTCATTGACCACAAAAGCTTGAAATATTTGTTTGATCAGAAGGAGCTGAATGTGAGGCAGCGTAGATGGGTTGAATTCTTAAAAGATTATGACTTTGAGCTGAAATATCACCCGGGAAAGGCTAATGTTGTGGCAGATGCATTGAGTAGGAAGTCTGCCAACTTATCTCATATGATGATGTGGGACAATGAAGTGATTGAACAATTTCGGGACATGAAAATAACGGATTTCTTTGCAGGGAGAATGTGAGATATGGAGTTGACTCGAATTGAAAACGAGCTGCACGAGAAGATTAAAGAGACTCAAATTCAGAATGAAACTATCAAATATTTGAAAGGCCAGAGTGGCATATCTGTTAATGAACAGGGACTATTATTATATCAGGGCAGGATTGTTGTGCCCAAGGAACTTGCAGAGGAAGTTATGACTGAGGCCCATAAGGGTCAATATGCGATCCACCCAGGTGCCACAAAAATGTACCAAGATTTGAAAGTTAAGTTCTGGTGGCCTGGGATGAAAAGGGATGTTGCTGAGTACGTATCTAAGTGCTTGGTTTGTCAGAAAGTAAAAATAGAGCATCAAAAACCTGCTGGGCTACTACAGCCGCTGGATATACCAGAATGGAAATGGGAGAGTATTTCGACGGATTTTGTTGTGGGATTGCCTCAAACTCAGGCTGGTTACGATTCGATTTGGGTTATTGTGGACCGACTTACGAAGTCTGCACATTTTCTACCGGTACGAGTGGATTTCACCACAGAGAAGTTGGCTACGTTGTATGTAAAGGAGATTGTGAGACTCCATGGGATACCGATTAGCATTGTCAGTGATCGGGACCCGAAGTTTACTTCACGCTTTTGGGGAGCTTTGCAGCAGGCTTTTGGCACTCAGCTTCGACTGAGCACTGCGTATCACCCGCAAACTGATGGTCAGACTGAGAGGACCATACAGACACTTGAGGATATGCTGAGAGCTTGCACATTGGAACAGGGTACTGCCTGGGATAGGTACTTGCCACTGGTGGAGTTTTCTTATAATAACAGTTTTCACTCCAGTTTGGGTATGGCACCGTATGAAGTATTGTATGGGAGGAGGTGTTGTACGCCCACTTGTTGGACTGAGGTAGGCGATAAAGAAAGATTTGGTCCGGATTTTGTGCAGGAAACAACAGTGCAAATAGAAATTATCAGAGAAAAATTGAAACAGGCACAGAATCGGCAGAAAAGCTACTATGACAATAAGTATAGACCACTAGAATTTGAGGAAGGTGACCATGTTTTTGTACGATTATCTCCGGTCACGGGTGTTGGCCGTGCGTTGGGTGTGAGGAAGCTGAGTCCACGGTTCATTGGACCGTATCAAATCATGAAAAGAGTAGGATTGGTGGCCTATCAGCTTGCCTTACCCCCTCAATTGTCCAATCTACATGATGTTTTTCATGTGTCGCAGTTGCGACGTTATGTTCCGGATGAATCACATGTGGTGATACCGGATAATATTGAAATCAGGGAGAATTTGAAGACTCCCGTTGGTCCTATTGCAATATTGGACCGCAGTGAAAAGAGATTGAGAAGTAAAATTATTCCCATGCTAAAGATTCAGTGGGAAGGCCGCACACTTGAGGAGGCTACTTGGGAGCGGGAGGACGAGATTCTCCGGCTGTATCCTGAGTTAGCGGGCAGGTATGATTTAATTTTGCGGACAAAATTTCTAAAAGGAGGGGTGAATATAACACCTCATAAAGTTAAATGTGCGTTTTGAATTATAATGTGAAATTAAAATTGATGGATTAGTGAAAATCCGAGAATTAAGGCCAAAATGGGCAAAAAGGGCAAAATGGTAAATGACCAGCCATGTATTCTTAGGCATAAAGATTGAGTTGGAGATATCATATGACAAAAATAATGCCGGAAATGGACTCAGGGCGAAAAATTGAGTGGATAGGCAAATTTGTGAAAAATTGATGAATAGTGACTTTTTAGTGTTAAATACTGCGGTATGAATGTACCGATAAGTGTGAAATTTTTATCAATATTTTTGGGAAATAAAAATATGTCATGGACCAGAAATAGTGACGGGATTAAAAAAATCATCTCCATTCCCCCACGCCTTCTCTTTCCTTCTCTTCTTCTCCTTCTTCATTTCACAAAAACACACCCATTTCCTCTCTTTCACCATTTGAGCTTTTCTCCACCAAATCACTTGGTTTTGGTGTTGAAATTTATTGTAAACAACCTTCTAAAGCCATTGGTGATACTCTCAAGCCTTGAAATCATCTCCTTGGTGCGTTTTTGGACAAACACAAATCCGAACATTTGAGGTTTCTTGGTGTTTTTGAAGCTTTTTGGATTTTTCTTTGCTTGGCGAAGCCTTGGTGGTGTGTCTACCATAGATTGTGAGTATATTTGTAGTGTTTTTACGGTTGATTTTGTAGATCTAGAAATTATATGCACTAAGTCTTTAATCTTAGATGTGTGATGATAGAGAGCCCAAATGGAAAAATGCTATTAGATGAAAATGCCTTAGAATGATGCTTGTGAGCTAGAAATGCCATGAAAAATTTAGGTGAAAAAGTGAGATTTTTAGCTTAGGAAAAATTTGGGAAATTTCATGAAATTGAGGTTATGTTTAATGTGGAAAATTGTTGATCATGATGTTGATCATTGTAGGGTGCCTCACACGGACGTGATTGTGGAAGATTGATTGGAAGTGTACGTGTGGAACGTGACAGTTAGTGTTGAGGTAAACCCTTGGAACTGGGGTTTAATCCCTTGTGTGCTCCACCACACCTAGTGGAAGGTTGTGGTTGGATTTTGTGTTTATAGCATTGTGTGATTATGTGCTTTCATGCCATATTGCTTGTTATGTGTGAAATTGTTTGGTCACTGGCCAGTTGATGTGTGTTGTATTACACCTCACAATTCTAAAATAAGTAACTAAAGTGTTAAGTGAGAAATTAAGTGAAGGATTAGTGAAAATCCCAAAGATTAGGCCAAAATACAAAGAAAGGGCAAAACAGTAATTAGCCAACACGCAACCCTAGGAAGGTAAAAAATTGAGCAGGAGGTCTCAGATGATAAAAATAAGCCTGTAAATGGATTCAGAACGAAAAATTGAGTGGATAGGCAAGTTTCAGAAAAATCAGTGAATAGTGTTTTTCGCGGGTAAAAATACCGCAGTCATATTGCACCGTAAAACGTGCCAGTGGAATTTTGAGCTCTAGGTTTCAAATATGAGTTATAAATGGTTTATAGAGTTAGGAAATATGAATTTTGATAAATTTTGATGGAATTAAGTCTGTTTGGGGAAGCGTGTCGATAGCGCGCGCAATAGCGTAAAACAGTGTTTTCTCCGAATGACCGGAAAACTCCGGATTCATCTGATGAAATATAATTAAGGACAATGGTCAATATTAAAAATTAGAGTTTCTAAATAAGTTTTGAAATTATGGATGTTTAGTGAAATCGGAGGGAAATTCGGATGAGTTTGAAATCGCGTGAGGTGGCGGTGGGACCCACCCCACTTAAACCACTTAAGCCACATCACCCTAGGACACTATTCATCATCATTTTACTCCTCCCTCATGAGCAAACCCGCAGCCCCCTTCCCAAAACACCATTTCCACTTCCAATTTTCATTTTATCATAACTTAGTCATTTTAACACCAAATCAAGTGATTCTTGTGTTGAAACTTGATGGAAAACACCTTCTGAATCCATTGGTAGCCTTGTTTAGCCTTGAAAGTGAGTGTGTGAAGAGATCTAGCCCCATTTCAGTTGCGGTTTTGTGAGGATTTTTGATGTTCATGAAGCTTTTTCATGCTCCAATGATGGAGTATGCTTAGGTGGAGCCATATACCATGCAATTGGGTAAGTTATTTCAACATTTCATTGGTTGATTTTTGAATTTGGATTATGGACCCTAAAGAGGGATTTTGTGATATGTTGTGTTAGAGAGCTCAAATGGGAAATGTCTATTAGATGATAATGTCTTAGAATGATGCATTAAAGCTAGAAATGCAATAAAAATTATTGAGGAAAAAAGTTGATTTTTAACTTAGTGAAATTTTTGGGTGTCAAGACTTTGAATTTTGAAAATGTGATGGGAGTGTATTGGTGAGTTGTTGTATGATTGTATGATGATATAATATGATGATATGAGGTGTGGAGTGGTTAAAATTGATGGAAATTCCTTGGATGTGAATTAGTGAGCAAATCGGCCTTTAGGCAAAAAGAGGTAAAATGATATTGTGTAAATTGGATGATGTTTCATGCTTTAAATGGTAATTAGATGGGTTGTGTTGTGATTGTAAAGTGGAAGAATCAATGAAAAATAATGAGTGGTGTCATTTGGCATAAAAGAGCCTAGAGTGAAAGATTTAGCAAACGATGCGTAAAAGACGTAAAACGGAGAAACGACGATTGAATTAGCCTTTTGGCAACCTATTGAAGTGTAATAAAATGAGAAAGAAAATTTAGAAAAATAAATCCCTAAATAACACTAATATGGCTGAACCACCTAGTGGGAAAAAGGAGGATTTTGGTGTTTTTACGTTTTGTCGTAATTTGACGTAAACTGACGGCTGTGCATGGTTGTACAGGTTGTCGTACGTGGATATAAACTTGGAACAGTGAAACAGTGGATTGCCCTTGGTCCTGGATCAAGTGGATTGAGGCGTTCCCTGTGTATCAAGCTATGAGTGGAGTTTCTGCGGAGCTCAGTGGACGGATAAATAGAAAGGTAACCTCTTGGTACTGGGGCTTGTTCCCCTTTTTGTGTTCCACCTTGCTAGTTGATGGCAACGGTAGGAAGTGTGTATGAGTAGTGTAGAACAGCATGAGCATGCATGTGCATTATCACAGTGGGTACTTATGTACCAGATCTCTGGCCAGTAGATATTTTTAGCCTTCGGGCAAGTGTTTCCGGACTGCCACTGGATAGGTCTCCGAGAGGGAGTTCCAGTTGACCCAGGGTCGTGGTGTGTTATCCGGATAGGAGCACACTAGGTTTGTCTCGGGTGTATATAGTTGGAAGGGGTACCTTGGTGGGTTGTTCTCTGAACACGCCAGGGGTAGTACCCATAGGCGTATAGCCGAGGACATGGCGTGGTATTGGTAGCTACCATCCCGCATGTCGTAGTTGTTTCTGATATTTCCCCCTTTCTCTAAATCCCTTGCTTTATCCCGTTTTATAACAGTGATGTTGTTTTATGTTATTTATATACATCGAAGTGAACCATTGGGCGGAGTTTTCTCCAGAACCTCTTGGTTACTGAGATATATCCGTATATCTCACCCCGTCTCGGGGCATTATTTCAGGATGTACTAGTGGATATGGAGCAGCGGGCAAGAAGCCCGCATGATGACGAGTGGAGCAGTGGTGTAAAGTTTGGATATCATGTCATTTTAGTTTATGGATTTATTTGGCAAGTGAAATGTAATATGTAAATAATTGTAGTTTGAAGTTAAAGTTGTAAATGTAAATGTAATCCAGTGTTGTAAATGTACCATGGATGTATGTAATATGATGGAAGGGCTTTAGGCCTATTGTAGGTTTATGATTATCTGCATTATGGTTTATGCATGAATTTGAATGTTAGTTATTAAAACTATAAAGGATTGAAAAGTAAACTGCATATGTTTTAAGTGTATATTGGATTGGGTTGTAAGAGCCCCAAGGCATTGTTGGACCTTGTGTGTGCCACCCATTGGATTTTGCTGGATTTCAGGTGTATTAGTGATGTTAAACAGGTTATGCAAATTTGGGGATTCTTGGAAATACAAAGGAAACTCTGGCGAATTTTCTGTAGAATTGGCAGTTTTTGGGTGAACTTTGGAGGAGCGTATCTCTCTCCATAGTGGTCCGATTGGGACGTGCCATACGCCATTTTGAAGCTTAAGATGTCCCCTACGTTGTGTCAAAAGCCTAGGTTCATTGGTGGTGTGCGCAGCCCATTGGGGCTGTTGTCACGCACTGCCCTGTTCTGGCCAGCACCAGTGGGCAGATTCGGGTCTGTGTTGGGAAATTAATTCCCGCTTCGTTACTTGGTCAAATTAAGCGTACGATATATCAAATCGAAGTTTGAGGTGTCTAGTTTATGGTGTAAAAGTTTGAGAGGCAGTGTCCTTGTGGTTAGGTGCAGTTTATTCCGTGAAGTTTGGACGTTTTAGGCTGTTTCGGAGTTGGTAGGCAATGTTGTTTGTCCAACTTCAAACGGCGATAACCGGAGCTCACGAGCTCAGAATCGAGTGTGTGATAGCTTGTTAGAAAGGTAATTGAATAAGGAAAAAAGATAACCTGTAGTTTAAGTTTGGATTTTTCTTTTGTGTTCGTAGAAAAACAGATTGGCAAAGCCTGTTAAGTGGTAAAAACGTAAAAAGTGAGGAATTGGCTAAGTGGGTTTATGGGAACCCCTTAGTATCTTGTAGGTAATAAAATAAAGTGTATAAATAGTTAAGAAAGTCTTCCGCTAGTGTTTCAGTTACGGTCACAGCTTTTTATTATTACGCTTTTTATACTTTTACTGTTCGCGTAATAATCGGAAAAAGTTTATTCTCATTTTTATAAATGAACTGCTGTGATTGTAACTGCGCTTAATATCATAATTAATGTTAACAATACCGGTACGTAACGGGCTGTTACATTTTATGGTATCAGAGCAGTTTGGTTAGGGAACTCTGATAATATATATATATAGATGTGTTGTGTGCTACATAGTTGTATGTAGATTCTTATCGATTACTGTATATGTAATTCCTTAGTGTGGGTCTGATCAACCCATTCCTTTGTGTTACATCTGTGGTCATCGTAAGAAGCCTGCGTAGTAACTTTGAAGCACCGAGTGTGAGTCTTTAGCCCGATGTTGTGGCTGCAGTGTTAACTGCTCCATGGACAAAGGACGGCAGTAAGTCAAGTATGAATATTAGAAGGCATAAAAGAACAGACATAAATATTATATCTGACTTCGATGAAAGTCCAGAGAAAAGTGTATTATAAGCAACAGTGGTGTACAATCTATGATATGTACAATATGAGCCTAGACGAACTTTGCAGTACTATGAAAGATAAACATATAACAGAGATGAGCTTATAAGATTGGTGAAATTCCAAGTATATGTGTAGTATAGTAAGACAGTTATGTACAAGTGGTCTTGGTGAATAGACTTCATCAAGGCGAGAGGTTTTGAACCTGAAGAATTATTGAGAAAAGGGAACAAATATTCGTATGCGTGAGTTAAACACGTCATGTTTGATTAGCAGTTATGAGACCAGGACAAGTGCGGTGCACTTGAATGAATTGGGATGGTCCAAGCAGAGAAACAAATAGAATATGTGATGAGTAACCCTACGAGATTTGACCACTTGAAAGTATGATGCTGATAGATTGATAATGTGAGAGATATTGAAATATGGGAGTAAATTCCATAAAGAGGTAGTGTTGACTAAACACAAGTGAGGTGAACTAAGGATGAGTATATTATTATGTGTAATAGGTATGAGGAAAAGTGAAGGAATTGCCATGGATGACACAAGATCTATGTACCATGAAGACACTATTGCAGTTAGTGGAGGTCGATTCATATTGGCAAGCGTATCAGTAATAAAGGAACAGGATGGTTGAGATGTACAATCATTGTACGAAAGTAATGAGAATTGTAAAGAAATTATGACCTTATGGTATATGTATAAGTACTACTAAGAGTAGTGCGCTTATGAAAATATTGGTATTTGATAAGGAGGGACAGACGGAGTAGAGGTATTTTCGAGGTAAAGGGATATTTTACAACCACCAAGGGTGGAGGTGATCAGGAAAATTGATGAGTTGCTCTACAGTATAGAGCGTATGTTATGTGAGCCGTAGCAGGCAGTGGATTAGAACGATGGCATGAGTTTGTGGGTTATTGTTGTATAACAATAAGGTGAGATGGTATGATTAGTGAATGAATGAGCTAAGGTACAACGTAATGTGAAATCAAGTGATTAGTATACGAACCAAGTGACAACAAAGTGCGAAAGTAAGAGGTTAACGAAAGAACTGATGTGTAAAGTGTGCAGAGAGTGTGGAATTATGTGGTCGGCAAAAGAGTTAATGTGTGATGTCAAGATGAAAATGATAAGAATTGTTAGTGAGCTGAGGTATAATCGTCAGTGCAAGAACAGACGAGTAGTTTTGAGTGCAAAGGGTTAATGTAAATTTCAGGGCAAGGATTGAGGTGAAGTAGTTATCTGTGATTCGATGGAAATGATTGGAAGATCCCTGTGTGATGGGAAATGTGAAACTTATACTAAGAGATGTGAGATGTGTACAGAACTTTGAGAAAATTTAGCAATTATGGATTAGGGATTATTTTATGAACCATGGCAAGTGATTAGTCAAAGTAAAAGAGTAAACAATCTGTGAGAAGAATAAGCAAGGAAGAGATAATGGACTACGGACTGAACGGTAACAAGACAGAAGGAACTATTACGAGTTAGAAAACGTGTACGAAATTACGAAGAGAATGTGGATTATTATAACCGTGATTATGTTATAAACCAGGTCAGAGGGGTAACCGAAACGAAAGTAAACTACCAGTGAGAAGAATGACACGAGAGAGTAAGATGAATTAACTTATATGTAACAGGTGTATATTATACCACTACTACTAAGATTATGGGGGCAGCCCATGTGGTAATACAGAACAGTTTTGATGTTATATACAGAGGTGATACAGATACCAAATGGACTGGGTTCATGTGTGATCGGGAGTGCACGGTGTACCAGTTTGCTGTTATATACAGATGTATTATGAGTATAAATTTCTCTGTGCACTGGGGGCATGTAATATGATTTGATAGTAGGGAGATCTCAGTGGGGGCCTATGTGCCAGGAGTGTATAGCTATCTCGGTGCGGGTTAAGTTCCCGGAGACTAGTAGTATTTGATATGAGTAATGAGAAACGAGGAAGTATTCCACATTGGTGTAACGGTTAGTACGGTGGAGATAATTTATGTAATCGCTCAAAGAAGAAACATTTGGGGGATGCCTTAGAATAGAGACAGCTAGTAGTAAGTCGTTTTTACGGCATGGATCATATGGGTGGATTCTCTGATAGGTGAGTCATGGCATCTGGGGCCCTTAGGACAGCAAGAGCTCGAGGGGTTAAACCTGTTAATGTTGTTACCCACTGTATTGGGAGAGTTTTTCCATATGGTTAACGCAAGATGCGAGGTTATATATTTGTAAATGGACAATAGTATGTCAGGTTTGGATATAAGAGTTGTGGCTTAGTGTGTAAGAACTTCGAAGTGTAATAGTGAAGCACTATTGTGGGTGTAAAGTAAGTCTGAGGAAATAAATTTTGTCTCTAAGTGAGGTAGCAATTTAGTTGGAACCCGTCTTATGACCAAAAATGGATAATAACGTGAGTTAAAGTTGACAGAATGAGTAAGTGTCCTTCTAGGAAGGCTAGTGATGATCAAGATTTCAGGTTAAAACAGTAAAGTGTGAGCCCTAAGGAAAAGATAAATTGAAATAGAGTCAAGTGCGAACGTGTATTAATAGATGGGAACTATAGTTGTAATTGATTACCAAGAAGTGAATAATTTGGTTTTGCTGGTAAAGTAGATTGAGAAGTGTTATATATAATTGCATATGCCACTTATAGTGGAAGTGTGTGGAAAATGCACAGTGTTGATGATGTTCTGACTAAGTACTAATGACGTATGGATGAGTGTTTGTGGTAACTTTAAATATTCTGAGAGACTGATATACCAGCTGGTGGTAAATTGTAGAAGTAGTGACAATGATGGGATAAATTTTAAGTGAATTGATAATTGAGTGTCAAGGATTCCTAGTGAATAGGACTTGTATATGAATGGTATGGCATTTTGAATAGCCCATCAGTTAATAGTGAAGTGGTCGGAAATTGATTCGTTCCAAAGTGTTTAGTGGAAGTGAGTAAAGCTGTAAAGTAATAGTGTTTTGAGTTTGACATCCAGGATTAAATGATGATGATTACGAGAAAGTGGTATAAATGAGTGGAACATAATGTTAGCATATGGGTGTCCTAGAGACAATCTTTTGATTAAATAAAGGACACTAGATGTAGAACTTTATTTGTCGCAAATAAATGTAAGCACTATTTATTCAGTTTCATATTGTGTCTCGATATTACTGTTAATATTATATGAATGAACTGGATAAACCCCTTGGAATAGAACATGTATCTCTTGAGTATCTGTGATGAGATCACGATCATGAGGATTCAAGGATATTGCATGTCTATTCCTAATTATATGTTCCTAGTCTAGAGACACTGAGTTTGGGGATCAGTGATCTCGAGTAAAGACTAGTACGACTTATCTACTTGTATATGGATACAAGGTAAAGACCTCATGAGCTGCAGATATGGAGATATCTTAGCTAAAGTCGTGGGTGGACCTATAAGAGTATAGCTCGCACTGAACAGACCCAAAAAGAGACTCTATGAGGAAATCTCACAGATAGTGTCATTAGAGTAATCTCTTTATGTTTGGGTGTGTCTTTCCTTAGACTAGAAGTTATTACCTAGACTGTGTTCTTGAAGGCATGTTTTGATTGTATACCTCGTCTGCCTGAAACATGGAGACTCATAGGTATACTGTTGGGCGTGTCCTTAAAGGGCACAGGGCTAGGGTAATAAGCTGAAGGAATTCGTCAAATCTCTGTGAGAGATTAGGTTATCTGTAAACCGGAGAAATCGGGATGACATTTACAGGGACTCGGGAATCTATGCATAGTAAAAGAGATCATGAGATGATCTGCCTTTAGAGTCAGTAAATTGAAGATTCCCTATTTCGAATAAAGCTTACCCTAAACCGCAGGGGTTGATACATTTCCTTACCCTAGGTTAATGGGAAGATAACCGAGACGAAGGGAAATACATACGGTAACCAAATATGTGCAATAGGATGATCAAGTCATTAATCTGACTAGTTCTGGGGCAACAAAGCATTGCTAGTGCTCTGTGTTGTCATTAATTGGGTTGTGGGCTTGTTGGGCCCAAGCCCAGTTATGTCAGTAGCTAAGTTGGACCTAATGGGTCACACACTAACACCTTGTAGTTATGATGGACTAGCTTTAAAGGTATTGGGCCTAATAATGTTATTAGCCCAAGAAGCTGTTTGGAAGCCCACCTAAATGGGTGGGTGGTGCATGGAGTTTAGTAATGGGCTTGGATAGTCCAAGCCATTACTAATTAATTTAATTAGTTAAATTAATAATCAAATATTTGAATTTCGAATTTTGAATTTGAAATTTGAATTTTGAAAAATTTGAATTTGAATTTCGAAATTCGAATTTTGAATTTGAAATTTGAAATTTGAAATTTGAAATTTGAATTTTAAAATTTGAATTTGAATTTGAATTTTGAAATTCGAATTTTGAAATTTGAAATTTTGAATTTTGAATTTTGAATTTGAATGTTTGAACGTTTGAATTCAAGTGTTTGAATTCGAATTTGAATTGGTTTTGAAAAGTTGTTTCATAACAAAAGGATAAGACAGGATCTTATTGGAGCATATTCCTTGGATGAAGAAGCATCTTTGGAGGCTCTCCCTAGGCTGTTTGGTGCGCCACTTTTAAGTGATAAGAGTGTTATCTTATCACTTAAAACAAACCTCCATTCAGATTTGGTGGTTGAGGGAATCAGTGGGTAAGTTGATTCAAATTTTGAATGCAACTGCTCAATGTATTTGGACCCTTTATAGGGCTGAATTATGCGCATGAAAACTATATACTATATGATAGTTTATGAATTTAAGTTTAAATTAATTTGAATTTAAATTCATGTGGATAAGATTGGAGGTTGTTGGCAAAGTTTGTTTTGCAACAGCTCCACCTTATCACACTGTTTCATGCACAACTTTCAAAGAAATTTGAAAGTTTGTTTTTCATTTTGAATGAATGAATTCCCTCCTCCTCTCCAAAGGGTGCGCATAAATAGACATGTTCCTCACCTTAGGTTTCATTGGAAAACCAAGCCAACTCTCCTCCTCTATGCACCATTCTGTAGGGTAGCTCAGTACACCTTTCCAAACAGGATACCTAGCCTCCACCCTCACCACTTGTGCGCATAGCAAGCCTCATTGTGGTGTTCATCTGGTGGCTTTCAAGAAAGAGTTCTTGCATCATAGACGAACGGTGGTGTGGATCACCATTAGAGGGTTTGAACCCTTCAAGCCTGACATCTCATCTCCCTGACTGATCAGGCCAAAACAAGGTAACATCATGCTGTCTTAAAGCATGAACCTATGTGTGCATGTATGTTCCGCAGTAAAATTTTTATTTTACACCTTACATGCATCGGCCTTCAAAGGCCAGTTTACTTTCAAGTGGTATCAGAGCCCGGTTGCTTTACCATCGACGGGTGATGGTACCTTGTTTGTGAAAAGAGTCTTTCACGGTCAAAAATCTTTAAAGGGTTAAAGTTTAAATTCTGCATGTGGATTTTGAATCACAAATCCTTTAAAGTGTTAAAGTTTTTGTTTTTATGAACATGAAAATTTGATTCTGTGTTCATAAAACATTATGCATCATGGTTTAGTTTCTTTTCTTTATGAAAGTTCTAAAAGGAACACCCTTTTTGAAAGGGTAGATTCGGCCATGGAGGGTACTAAGAGTACCTTGAATGATTTCTTATTTTTCTCCATGAATTGTGTCATGTTTATATGCATGAAATTTTGTGACAAATTTATCATATAGTTACCTATATGATTCGGCCATGTAGGGATATATGGCTACATGCATGGTTTAATTTTGTTTTCTTTAAGAAAGAATTAACAAAATTTGAATTGAAATTGTTTTTAAATTCGGCCAATGAGAAATTTAAGATTATGAATCTTGATGTTATTTTGATGTTTAAATGTTAAATGTCAAAATACATGTGAAAATGTTATGTGATAATATAATGTTTGTGTTTGCAAGTTTTGAACTTTTCAGGTACAAACAGGAAGGGGATGGTCATGGTGCCCGGATTTGAATTTTTTTGAATTTTAAATTTATGTGTAATCGCGCATTTTAATTTACAAGTATATTTGTAATTTAAATTTTGTAATTTTGTTCCTCCAAAGTGTTATGGAGTTTCTTTAATTATTTGTAATTAGAGAAATAGGCTAGTGGCGTATAGACGACAAGCGGCCGTTGCTTAAAGAAGCAAAAAGGACAAAAGCGCGAGCACCATGGCTATCTCAATATAAACTGTTTATATGTATGTATGATTAGAACGTCTAGTATGCATAAATTGGGCAAATCGCGTTTGTATGGTTATTATGTTTGTCCAATAACGACTAGTGTATACCGATAGATGTTTGACATAGGTAACGACTAGCATGATAACTTACAATATGCGTTTGATGGGACCTAATTAACCCCAAGATAAAAGGAACCCTTAAAAGGAATAAATAATTAAGCATATGATTATCTCCCACCACCAATGCTACTCAAAACTCTTCTACGTAGTGGTGCTCCACAACTCAGTTGGGACCCACTATTTCGTTGGGCTAGAGTAGTGTTTGAAGTGTAAGACACTTAGGGTGCTGGTTTAATGCTTAACTAAGACATAAGTTGCAGGCACAGCCGGACTTATGTGCTTAGGGTAATGGTGCTAGGTTGGTTGCATGAGATGCACCACTAAGTGACAAAGAGTTGTCAACCTAAAGTTAAGAGAGGGTATGAGATACTGTTGATAAAGATCAACCCTTTATTTAAATTAATCTTGCGGTCTCAGACGGAGGTTAAAATAAATAATCGCACTCTTAAACCCACTAAGGTAAAATCTAAAGTAGATTAACCCTAAGTCAAAAGGAAGGGTCATTGACTTAGATAAAATAGTGGGAGGGGCAAATTATTTCAAGTCTTTAATAATTTGCTTTTAACTACATAACCGTATATTAACTAAAACTATCTTTACATCCTTTTCAGCTTATAGTATGACTAATCCACTGTCACTGCGTTCAATACTCGATACGAATAAACTGACCGGTTCGAATTTTATGGACTGGTATCGGAACCTAAGAATAGTTCTAAGGGCCGAAAAGATTGCCTACGTTTTAGATGCTGTAATACCCGTAGCTCCACGGGAAGGGGAAGAAGGGTTTGCGGAATTTGATTTCGTAACCCATCAACAGCACTTGGATGACAATGTGATGGCAGTATGCATCATGTTGGCATCCATGTCGCCTGAACTGCAAAAGCAGCATGAGCATATGGATGCTCCCTCTATTATCGTACATCTCAAGGAGTTGTATGATATTAAAGGCAGGCATGAGAGGTATGAGGCCTCAAGAGAACTGTTCTCTTGTAGGATGACTGAGAGCATGTCTGTTGCCAGCCATGTTCTCAAGATGATCGGGCTGATTGAGAAGCTAGGAAACCTAGGCTTCATCATGGATGCCGAGCTAAGTAATGACTTAGTCCTCACCTCACTTCCACCTTCCTTCAGTCAATTCATCATGAATTACAATATGCATGGGATGCAAGTGAGCTTGCCTGAGTTGTTAAGCATGTTAACAACAGCTGAAGTGTCTATCAAGAAGGATAGGACACAGGCTCTTTTGATTGGTGGGCCTAGCAAGGCCAAGGGAAAGGGTAAGGAGCCTGCAAAAGGTGACCCCCTTAAGCCCAAAGGAAAATCCAAGAAGAAGAAGGGCAAGAAGAAGGGTAAGAAGGCACCTAAGGACAAGGGTGATGCTGAGTGCTTCCATTGTGGCAAGAAAGGCCACTGGAAGAGGGATTGTCCAGACTACCTGAACAATGTGAAGGACAAGAAGCATGGTGATGCTTCTGCCTCAGGTATTTTCATGATTGAGATAAATTATTCTTATGCTAATCCATCCTCATGGGTATTGGATACCGGATGTGGTTCTCATATCTGCAATATGTTGCAGGTACTTAGGAGCCCAAGGAGATTGGATAGAAACGAGGTGGATCTCCGCGTTGGTAATGGAGCAAGAGTTGCTGCTCATTCAGTTGGAGATGCTGACCTTATTTTGCCTACGGGCCTTTTATTGCATTTGAATAATTGTCTTTATGTTCCGCAAATTTCTAGAAAC